>OMNV01012924.1:0-27021 GCA_900303265.1 Brotula barbata
TATTTGCAGTGACAGATTTATTAGGTGTGACTCGGTGGGCAGCACTGTTAAATACAAAGTGAGATGTATACATGAAGGAGAATGCTGGCATGCTGCATTGCAGATATTTGTTTTGGTCACAAGAAGACATGCAGCTTAGGTGAATCGGCATATCTAAATCAACCATAGGTGTGAATGGGAGTGTGATTGAGTTGCGTGTTCTATGTATTAGTCCTGTGACAGACTGACGATCTTAAGGATGGATGGATGGATGAATAGATGGATGAATGGATGGATGGATGGATGATGGATGGATGAATGAATAGATGGATGGATGGATGGATGGATGAATGAATGGATGGATGGATGATGGATGGATGGATGGATGGATGGATGGATGATGGATGATGGATGATGGATGGATGATGACGGATGGATGGATGAATGGATGGATGGATGATGGATGGATGGATGGATGGATGGATGGATGGATGGATGGGTGGATGAATGGATGGATGAATGGACAGATGGGTTTATCGGGTGCAGATTTGTTGCTTCAGTTCATTAATAGACAGAAAATTAACATCATTATTTTCTCATTTAATCACTGTCATGGTGTTTAGTCACTCTCTATGATCTGTTTTAAAATGGGTTGATATATTGTGAGCACACACACACACACACACACACACACACACACACAAAAACACAAAGGGAGAGATAGAGACAGAGAGAGGTGCTCAGAGCTTCACTTGAGTTAGCTAAGGAGCTCTTTGAAATATTTAAATGCTGGGAGCGTTTTTTAAAGTGAGATTGATGGAATAGGGTCAGTGTTGGCAATGCAGCTAATACAGTCTCAAAAAGTAATTCACAACTGGCTAAATACTCAACGCCAACACAGAACATTTTTACCAAGAGTAGCTTACGCCCAGTGTGAATGTGTTGCACGCAGGAAATGACTGGAGCAGAATAATTTGTTTGTGGAAGCGTGGAGGAGAATGCATGGGAGGAAGTAACGATCTAACCTCCTCCTTTGTACTTAAAGCTGTCTTTTGAAGTCAATTAGAGAAAAGTTAACGCTGATAAATTATAGGTTTACTCCTGGACATTAATCTTGCAGTGTTTTGCGTTGAAGCAGGATGAGAGGACCACACGCTATCTTTTGGCTCATCCATTCACCATTCCTCTTGACATTTCTCCTCTGCATAGAAATACATCACATTCTATTTTTATCCCCATGTCCTCTATTTTTTTTCTTTTTGCAAACACCGCATTTGTCCTGTCTTCCTTTAACAGACAACAAAATACAGATGACAAATAGGTAACAGTAATTGGTGGAATATTGCATGGCCTTCTCAGATGTCTTTTCTTTTTCTTTTTGACTACAAAACTTCACACTGTAATACATCCACTCAGCCTTTATTATGATTTCTTGTCCGTTTGTACTTTTGTATATCGCAACTCAGCCCTGGTTCTTGATTGCTTCTGTACACTAATGCTCATTATTTTTCTGTAACTGTGTACTGTGTGATGGGCGTATGGCTTGTGAAAATAATCAGATTTATGCTCGTCTCCTCCTTCCTGCAGTTTTCAGAGTATAGGGGGGGGGGAAATGATGCCAGAAAAAGGTTCATTAATAATGCAATGAGAGACTGGAAACCTTAGCACTTTAACATGACAAAAACCCTTTCAAATCAACACAGTGTTCTCATTAACTGGTAAGGTATGTTTATCTCTATTTATTTATTTACAAAAAAACATTGAAAGGCATATTCATTAAAATGTTTTGGGTGAGTTTAGTTTATTCTGCATACAGTAGACACCGTTAGTCAACTGGAAAATAGAAAAGAGATCAAATTCTGTGAGAAAGCACAAAGGAGCCTTTCATTGCAGAGGTTTTCCTCTCCATCAGTATGGAGGTATACTGCCCTCTGGTGGCAGAGAAAGAACGACAACTATAACAGCTGTCATGGGGTTTTTTTCACCTTAACAGTTCCCACCACAATCTGAGAGTGTGGTAGTGTCTCGATTATATTAAGAATGTCTTCATGACGCACAATAATCAGCCAGTCTCCAGTGGAGCGAAGACATTCTCTCATTCAGCATCTCCAGGGGAAAAAGTCTCTATGTTTTACATGCTTCCATCTTCAGGCCACAAACACACAAATCTTATAGTATAAATGTTTATAAATACCAATATTGTACTGTATGCTTTAGGCCATTAATTCATAATCTGATGACCTCTGACAGTTACAATGATTTGGGTTTGTGTTTCATAAATTTGGTCATACTGTTTTCAGCATAACCAGCATAATCATGATCACACAACAAAAGCTGAACTGAACATTTTAAGAGGAGACACCTCGGGAACATCTGGAGGCACAGCGTTGTACGAATCACGGAGATTACAGATTTAGTCCCAGCAGCTTCTCCAGCTTCATTCAACATGTTTGTAAAAGAACATACACAGATGTTCTTATTGTCATTTAGGGGGCCTGTTTCGAAACAAAAGTACCACTTTAACATACAAAAAAACCTCAATCCAACTCTACTCTGTGTTACTGTTTGTACATGTAAAGTCACATGATGATATAAACATGTAATCCAAGCGAATGATTCATATAAAACAAAGTTTTCAGGGTACAATGGGTTCTGTCCGACTTCTTTCATATTAGAGTGATATAAAAGTCAAACTAGTTTTATTGATGAACAGCTTGGAGGGTTTTCAGACTGAAAACATAGTGTGATCAGTCATTTTTCCATTAGCATCACTGCACAGCAGAAAAGCCTGCCTGTGGGAATAAGGTGACAAAATCTGTTTCTGGTGTTAAATAACTTTTCAAGACACACTTTTAATTATTTATTCGTGAGCTCTCCTTCTTCTGTTGTAACTCTCCAGAGAGGTTCGAGCAACTCTTATTTCTTGTCCCCAAAATTCCTCCTGTATACGTGGGTGTTTTCAACAAGCGCTCATTTCGTGAGACATAGTCAATGATGTCGCCAACAAAGACAGAAAACGTGGATGACAGTAAAGTCTCTATGTGATGCATGATTGTGACAGTTCCCCTTGCTGTTACTTCATGTGTGCTTTAGGTGATTGACACTAAGCACAACGTGAACTGATGTGTGCATCGTTGAACAAAGTGCAGCTCAGCGTGATACACAATAATCAAATGTAATGTGCAGGGCACAGGGCAAAGAAGAATTAATGAGTTGCTTTTATTTATTTATTTATTTGTTTATTTGTTTATTTGTTTTAAAAAAATAAAAGCATACTGAATATACCTACTTCAATTCTCCATAAATTGCTCAAATTTAGTTTAAGCCCAAAGTCACAATGATAAGCAAACTCATCATGTGAGGATGAATTTTAGACCATTCCTCCATCACATGTGATTATATAATTCTGGAATATGCTTCTCTAGCCGTGAGAGTAAAATGGAGAACCGTGAGGAAGGCCACAGAGACACAGATAACGTCCAAACTCCAGACAGAAAGACAATTGGACTCAAACTCAGGGACTTATTACAGGTACTCTTATTACTGGAGTACCACTTACTGATTCACAATGTAATTCCAATTCTGCACCAAAAGAGGTCAGCAGTAACCTTTTTAGAAACGTGCTTGTAACTTCACGATCAATGCCACGTTTGAGAGCACTTTCAATCTTCCAGTGCAATTTATGGAATGCACCCATGATCACCAATCAATACTTGCATAAGCTTTGGGTCAATAAGATATTTCTATCTTAGTATTGAATTCCGGTTTGACCGCATTAGCAACGAGTCCATCACTAACTTGTTGTGACTCCTTGATGTGCACTTGCAATTTTCTCGCTTTAACATTGTGATTTGCCATTATTATCTCCACTGAGGAAATTATGTATGTGTCATTTTAAAAAATAATGAAGTGATCAGGCTGAAATATTAGATTGAAAAAACAAAATGGTCTCCCAGTTGATCTTCTTATTTTTGTTCATGTTGTGGGCTTGTTGTAGCAGTACCAGAAGTAGTAATAGTGTCATTGGGGGAAAAGCAACAATGAAGTAACAATCGGGATAACAGTCAACTAAGCACGCTATACATAAAAAATAAAAATAAATAAAACAAGGTCTGCATAATCTGGGGTAATATACTCTCTACTGGTAGTTTAGTATCCTGACTGCTGCAGGCTACAGTACATTGACTTTATGTAATTGGGAGGTCTTCCAATCTATACAAATATGTCATCGACAGAACAATGAAATTCACTGTTATCAATGTAGATGATATGGCACAAGGAGTACATACACAGAATAATAAGAATCAGACCCCAGACAGACCCCTGTGGGATCCCACAAGAGCCTACAGCACTTGATTAAGTGCTCCTCTATAGAGAATGACCTACATATGGTGCAGTATATGACCAGAATAAGAAGCATCCACTCTATCACTGGTCTGGTATTCAGGGATGAATAAAATAGAATAAAAAGCCTGCATCCACAACAAGCTGTAATTTGAAAAGATTTTTTACAATGCAATAAAGAATTTTATTCAAAATCTTGAATAGATTTTGCATTTACGGCTACCATAGTTGAATTGTAACAGTATTAGGCTATAAGAAAGATTTAATTTCATAACCTTATTTTCTTAAACATCATTTATCAAAACGTGGACGACCGCAGTCTGATATTGCACATCGTGATGTTTCAATAAACTTCGAGTGTGCTTTGTGTGATACTAAAAGATGCCGGTGTGCATAATGAAGACAGAACTCTGAGGATGTCCTTGAACACCCAGACAGCCGTGAAACAGACAGTTGGCTTTCTGAACTGAAAGTATATCAGCTTCAATCAGTCTAATTTCCCATAAATATTACATTAGCCATAGCAACAGATCAACTCAAAGGAGAGGAGGAGGCTTCTAATTGGAAGACATTTGTGCTTTTTCTCAGTGTGTGCGAACATTAGGATGTCTCTCGGGTTGCCATGGTGATGCATTATTATATAAAGAAATGGCTTGTATGCGGTGAAATTAAAATTATAAATTTAATTAGCTACCATTATTTATTAACAAGGGTAAAAAAAATTCATTTGGTGGAATTGATTTGTGTGCCAGTCCTAAATAACTTTGACATACGCTCTCTTTACTCACACAGCCCAACAGCCCTGCAACAGAGGCCACCAGAGCAACCCTCATTTGTTTCTCTAATTATGGTCATTATGATGCCAGGCGTCCCAGTGGCTGATGAAAATGTACCACATCTGATAGTCTAAAAAGCTCGTCGGCGCTGCCAAAGAATAAATAGAAGAAAAGAATAAATTTCTGATTTTCTTTCAGTTTTAGTCCACGTACGTTTACCCATGTTCTGAAAATGCTATACCAGATATTTCTATTTTTTTTGGGATGCTGATGCAGCCTTTAGAAAAACATCAACAAACGTCATATTTTGTATATTGCAACCCTAATTGGTAACATACAGAATGTAGTGGTTTATTGCAGTGTTTGTTAATAGCGCAGATCTAGAAAATCAATCTCAAACTCCTCCTTAGGGAAGACATTTACTGTCTGCCCTCCCCTCTCTCTCTTTAATGTCTACATCAGTGGCCGTGCCTCAGAACGATAAAAGCTCTCGACACCGCATGGAGTAGAACCTGAGCTCTGTGATTTTTTTAAATGTGTATGGTTATATTTGCTCCGGTAAGCTTCATTTCTCATTTCGTTTTACATTGCATGAATTATAACTTCATGTGTGATCTTGATTTAATTTATAAATCAATTTGCTGACTTAAAAAAACAAACAAAAAAAAACATACTTGGGCAATGTAGTATCTTTTTATTGTGTGCCATGTGTTTAAAGGTGAAGCAAAATTTATGAGGATCATCTACAGAGGATTAATTTTCTTTCCTTGATTGTTTGTATAATATTATTTAAATCAACAAATATTACATAGTTTTATAGTGTCAGAGTTACAGGGAGAGAGAGAGAGAGACTTCAGCATGCTGTGGCCACCCTCTAGTGCACAGCGAGTAGCTCTGTTAGCCATCTTCCGATCTTTAAATTATTCATTTTTGTTTGTTTTGAAATTTAAACCAACTAAAATTCCTGGTAGTCAGGCCAGTTATTAATGTTTTGTATCATCTAATCGACCTTATCAGCAGATGATGATACTTTGACTTTTTTCTCCCTCCATAGATTTTTGCCATCTGTGCTTTTGCAACATGTGGGGGTTACTATGGTCATCTCCAGGTTAAAGTGGACTGTGCAGGCAGGAGGCAGAGTAATCTCAGCGTCAACATTGATTTTGGCTATCCTTTCAGGTAAAGTAGCTTGCTTTTACTGTAAAATATCACAAAGTGTTCCGGAGGTCAACAGAAAAAAAACAAAACGAATCACTGTCCTTCATGTCTCCCAGTGAGTCAATCTTCAAGTGTCCAAACAGCTGAGAGCATCAGAGTATGATATCATCACGGAAATATCGAGGGGGAAATATTACAATTACATCCTCTTGCTTGGAACTCCATGTCATTAAGTATTCTTGGTTGGCTCTAAGTGTGTGCATTGTCAATGAAAGGACATTGAATCAGAATCTCCTTTGTTATATACAAATTATTCAGTAACTTTTGATGCATTTACGGCATTGACAGTCTATGAGAGGAAATGTTGCTTCATTCGAGTGGTGAATATATTTCCGAGGTCACGGTCTCACTCTCCAAATACATTGATGGTGTGTTGATACAAGTGGTCCTGACTGCACCCACAAGCACCAGACCCACAGTAACAGGTCAAGGGCAAAGTTTTTCCAATGAAAGTCTCTCTAGCATATGAATGAATGACAGTGAAAAAGAATTTCACCTAAGTCAGGATGTTGCCGTGAAAGGTCTGTCAGGTTGTACCAAATGTGAACACTTCTGTAGAGACCACCTTCAGTTACAGTTGATTGGCCTCCAGGTACAGTATGTTTTCTCTAATGAGGCTCTGAGGATTTTTCATTTCGGGAATGCTAAATTGGGCCGGCTTCCTGCCAAGTTGCCAACTACCTGATCTTAAATTGGACGAGCTTCAAGAGCGAGGAGCTGTTCTCTATTCTCTTTATTAAGCCTGACGGCATGACAGAGCGCCGCCGTCTGCCTTTCAGATCTTTTCTTCGCCTTAAATGTGTGGAGATGGTTATTATTGTTGTTGTTTCTGGGTAGCCGTAAGACGTCATTTTGGATTTCTGCTATCATTTTTTACTCTGGAATTTCAACACTGAGTCCCTCGGTGCATATTAAAATATTATATATGACACTATGTCTTAGTGTCATATCAACAAGAATGTCAACTGTTTTCTTTCATTTTAATATCTGTAGACAAACAGTTACAAGATTCATTTTTATATGACAGTGAAAATATTGCATGCTCTTTAAAAAAAACTACAGAAAAATCGTGTTTTATTATCATCTGTCTGAAGGCCATAATATTCTACTTGTCAATGCAGACGTATGGGTTTCTTTAAATCTACTACTTTTCATCAACTTAATATTGTATTTTGTTGTTTTCTGCCAGTTAGTCCTGATTATGAAAGAATAATGTATCCAATAAAAACCCTGCCATCAAAGATGTGATGTTAATATCACAAACATGTTGCTTCACTCTTGTTGTTGTGAATCTTGTAGAATCTTTCCCTTTGGGTGAAGTGGCAAAATCACAATATTAAATAAATAAACTATAAAATACATAATCAATCAACTTTACTGGGAAACATCTGAGCGATTCAGTTAAAATATCTGTGTAAAGCTGTTTTTTCTGTCTCGTAGATTACAACAAGTCCATTTCAAGGCTTCGTTGTGTGACAGTAACAGACAAGAGATCGTCTTCCTGGATGGCGACTTCTCTCCAGCGGCCCAATTCTATGTGGCAGTTGGTGTTTTTGCGTTCCTCTACTCTTTGCTGGCAACCATCGTATATGTCTTCTACCAGAACAAGTATCTGAAAAACAACAGAGGGCCCCTCGTGGTCAGTGAGGTTACTAAACACTTCATTTAATCCCAGTTTTATTCTTTAGCCTTTGTGACTTCTTCCCGTTCTTCTGCCTGAGCAGGATTTCATCGTCACCGTCATCTTCTCCGTCATGTGGCTGGTCAGTAGTTGTTGTTGGGCCAAAGCCCTTCATGACATCAAGGCAGCCATTAACCCGACCCAGGTCCTGCTGCTCATCTCGGCCTGCAGGGCTCAGGAAAATAAATGCACAGCGACCCAGGAGCCTCTCTGGTCGAGGCTCAACACATCTGTGGTAGGTACCGAGCCACCAAACGAGCCATTGTTGGATTACCTGCATCCATAGTTACCATTTCGATGCCAAAATGACTGTTGTCCCCCTCATTTGTGTCTGCAGGTTTTCGGTTTTGTCAATGTGCTCCTCTGGTTTGGAAACATTTGGTTTGTCTTCAAGGAGACTGGCTGGTATAAGACTGGTCAGAGGTATCCCACCAGGAGTGCTTCTGGGAAACGCGGCGGGATGCGAGAGCGGCTCTACAGCGAGAGCAGTTTCGACCAACTGGAGGACAACATTGGTCCCCAAACCTCCAGACGAGACAAGCAAGCACACAGACAGGCTAGCGTCAAGTCGCAGGTCAGCTTTAGCTTACCACAGACATATCTAGGCGCATCCGCAGCTTATGACACGGCGAACAACGCTCCTGCCCAGGGGCCCATGATATTTGTCAACGAGATGTGAGACTGAAAGCTTGCATTGTTGGTAATACAAACAATATAGGGGTCACAAAAAGACATCAGCTGTCAGATGTCAGGATTGTGAGCATGGGTGCATATGCAGGAGATATGCAGATGTGACAAAGGCTATGTTTTAAGATAAGATAAGATAAGATAAGATAAGATAAGATGAGATCGACTTTATTGATCCCGCACGTTACAGGAGCTCGAGAAGTCCAGGTAGAAAGTGGAGTAAGTGATAAATATAGTAAGACAAGAATAAAATATAACAGAAAAATATCTAAAATATGAGTTAACTTATATACACAGGCTACAGTATTTACACTATATTCACTCGTGGTGATAATGGATAGTTACTTATTTTTGTCACTTGTGAGTATAACTCTTTCATTGTGAATCGTTATTGTTTGATAAGTTAACTTGTAGTGATTCTGTGAATTTTACGGTTATCTGTTTTATCTCTTCACTTAGTATTAAAGTCATCGTTAATGATAAACTGTTTATCATTTATCACAGATTTTAGCAGTTTTTGCCTTTTTTTATTTTGGTGATAAACTAGCAAATATGTGTTGAACGTGAT
Organism: Brotula barbata; assembly: GCA_900303265.1. Lineage (NCBI taxonomy): Eukaryota > Metazoa > Chordata > Actinopteri > Ophidiiformes > Ophidiidae > Brotula > Brotula barbata. The sequence goes on from OMNV01012924.1 coordinate 9,254, forward strand.
GAAAACTGACGCTGTCATTACCATGGTAACATGTTTAGATCAACGACACACTCACCGAATATGAGGCGAGCTAGTCAGTGATTGGTCTGCATCTGTGTGGGGGCGTGACATAAGTCAGAACAAAGCAGTTTAGGAGGAGGAGCTAAAGATGGGCTGTTTTCACTCTTTGTGCACAGTGGTGCTGCGGCAGAAATGAATCAGTGTGTTATTTAGAATATTGATGCATTGGAAAGACAATAAGAAAATGAACATCTATATAACATGTTCCCTTTAATCACCATATATGGGGAATTCTTAAAGAAAATGTTTTTGAATGTTTATTTTCATGACGCTATTGGTATCTTTTCTTTGTGTTATATGTGATCGCAAACTATTATTGTTTGTTTCTCGAACTTCACCAACTGAATGATTTTGAGACTGTAATCACATGTTGTTAGCAATCTGCTTCTCTTTTTGCCACCGGCTGTCTAGGGAAAGCAATTCTGTAAGATTATTTAAAGAAGACATATTTAGAAATTCATTTAAGACATTAATTTAAATTGCAGAATTGATTGCATTTTTATTTCAAAGTGTAAATACTGGTGGCATGATTAACATTCCTGTCAAAAGAAGTATAAACAGATGTTGCACAGTAGTTCTCTTCGCTATGTTTGTACAATTCATTCCTGTTGTTAGTGATGGTGGATTTTGTAAATGTGGCTGCGTGGCTGTTCTATTGATTTCAAATGACCTTCGCGATGATCAAATTATAATTATTTTGTGTGCACTGTAAACTGGCATTGTAATGCACTTCGGTCAAAACGGAACGACTGATGGCAGATTATGAAGCATAATTTGTTGTGTGAAGTGTTGTGAAGTGCTCAACATCACGTTGAGAGGAGAAATATCTCTTTAATGTTATAAATAACCTATATAAAATATACAGTGTTAAGCATCTTAATGTTGTGGGCTGCCTGCTGATGAAAAGAAAGCTCTTCGGATACTTTTAGCGTTAACTTTCATCTTGTTTCTTTACATGTGCTGTTGCCTCTGACGACAGTAATACTTAAGTTTTTAATGTAGAATGGTCCTTTTTTCCGAGATCAGAGATGAGATGAGAGAGCCAAGGAATGAGGGAGTAAAACATTATTTACTTTGTCAGTGAGAAGTATTGGAGCAAGCGATGTCTAATGCTTCACACTGGGATTAACTCCACAGTGAAAACACCAAAGAGATAATCCCACACAGTAATCCCACAGGGTGCCACAGGATGTTCAATCCTGACTGAGTCTGTTAACATAATACTAATACTATTAAGACTCCAGCCACCATTGCCATCATTTACATGAATACATTCTTATTTAGTTCATTGAAAATAATGATAATCAAACACAGAGAAGTTTTGGAATTCATGCTTAGTTTTCTGTGTAACCAAACATATTTTTAACCAACTGATCGGATATTAAACTGTGGTGTCGTTGTCTGAAACAAAATCTTTCATGATCCATTCAGTTTTCATCTTAAAACTGCTGTTCTGGATCAAATAACAAATGCTTGGGATGAAAACTATCAAGTATACTGCAAAACACTGTGTCAATGAGTTCCATTGTAACAACTACAACACTAATAATGAAAAGAATGAAGAAAAACAGTGCTCATAACGTGGTTAACATGCGTTCAGTAACACCGTTTCTGTCTTGCCTGCTTCAGCCTGGGTGGTAAATATATCGACTGAAAGCCCAAGTTTGTCATTAAGACCTCTGTGTGTAGCCTTTCCTATCTGTTCCAAGCAATTAGAACAAAGAGAGACAATGCTCGTATCTGCAGCCCCCTGACAGAGACACTAAGCACATGCAGGTGTCCAGGGTCGGAGCTTTGGAGGAAATTATAGTGCCTGTCCCACAGCACGACAATTAGGGTCAGGTTATCAGCAGGAAATAGAGGGTTACACCATGTGAGAGGGGCCCCACTGGGTTATGGAAAAGGGTATAGTTAGATGTAATTAATCCCCTCTGAACTGCACCACATTACAGAATTCTGTTTAACACTCAGGCCTGCATTTCACACCACACAGCGTGGATGTGATGTCGCAGCTATGATTTTACATTTGTAAAATGAATATCATATGGAATAATGCGATGCACTGCAGTTGGTGCACTTCCACGTAGAATCCTGCAGAGGGCTCTCCTGTGAAGGCTCCTGGATGTCAAAAGGATGTTTTAAAGATTTAAAAACAAGAATGTCTGCTTCCCCTAAGTTTTATTGTTTCCTCATCTTGAATAACTATTATAATTATCGAGATAAATAGTATAAAATATGTAATAGTAACTTTGACTTTTTCAAGCTTTGATGTTTTTCTTATTCCTTAAATTTCCTTATTCGAGATGTGAGTTTCTTTGGAAAATATGGTAGTTTCCTGAGAGTTTAAGAGCTTAAATATAAAGTTAGTTGTGTACATAAAACATGATGTTGGCATGCTGCTGTGCAGAAAGTTCTGTTGGTTATATGTACTACTTTTGGCCCAAGGGGAGAGACACAGAGAGGGTTAAAGCGTTGCATGATAATCCCAGGAGAATTCTTGAAGAACGGAAAAATAAAATCATGTCTGATGAAAAAGTCTAATCTTTGATTTGATTTAAATCTAATTCAACAAAATATCCATCCATCCATTTGACAATAGATAAACACAAGACAATGAAAATCATGCCATTACATGAAATATTCAAAAAGCAATCAGACATGCACCAGAAAATCAACAGCCTGTAATAACTTCACATTTTGTTCTTTGCTAGGTTGCACGTTGTATTTCCTGTAAAAATTCACTGTCATTGTAAATCAGAATTTATACCGAAAACGAACCATATAGACCAATTAACTCACACATACGTAGAGCAACTATCGTTTCACAAAGGATTACAGTGGATTATAAGGTGATTACAGGCTCACGTCTACTCACACATGGATCATTCAAGCTCATGCTATCTTTACAGCCTTTAAGTAATCACCGCAAGCTTCTGTGTCACACAGGGGAATCGAAGGGTGATCAGCTGGTGACCGTAAATACGAAAACAAGATTGTGCTTTTGTAGATTTAGAGAAAAATAAACGTGCATGCATCGTCATTTATGTTGGGAAAATGATGACAAACTGCTACAAGGTTCATGGTTTTATTCCAGGATAGAAATGTCAATGCATTTAATAACCACAGAATACAAGAGGATGGATCTCCATGACTGATGCTTACCTTTCGTTAGGAAACAGACAGAGCGAGACGTTACAAGGGAATCTGAAGAGGAGCAAACGTCACTGATGCAAAAACTTTAATGGGTTCCAATGTGTTAATTATGTTGCCATCAGTGCCACTATCATCACTCAGTTCAGCCCTATTTAGTCCTTGTTTAATCAATCTGCAACTTTGCCACTTGCCACAGATTTTAGCCCATAGTTTCTTCTCATATTGTTGTCTTCTTCGGTCACCTTAAAGCCATTGACCGTGCAGATTCATCATATATTCATATCTTTATGAAACTTTATCTTCATAAAGATTTGTCCTTTCCATCTTAGTTTTCTGCCTGTTGCTGCTGTGCCTACAGCGAGTGAGAAAATATTAAAAGTGATCAATGCAAATGTGAAGATGAAGATAAAACTAGAGTATTTTCCCCCTACATAATTTACCTTTTACTGCAATGTAATATTAAGATGTTACAATCTCATCAAATGACTTTGTTTTGCTCACCTACCGTTCACATTTTGTAGATGGATCTGTGATGCCCTGACAGCTCAGTCTGTGGGTGATCATATCTTAGATGCGCTTTACAGCTTCAGGTAGTCTTTCTTGCTGCACTTTTCCCTCCTAATTAATCTCAAAAGTAAAGCGAGGACAAAAGCGTGAGGCCCCACCTTGACTTCTACTTAACACCGGATAATGCCCTAAGAACTTGGCTCAATATGTGGGATGTTTAAGCGGGTAGAAAGTGTGTCACTCCACATCACTACATTTTTGCATTGCACAGTACAATCACCTGTTTTTCAAGCTGAAAATGAAATACAAACCTAATTTGTGATTACCAAGATTTAAAATATTACTAAATAATTCATTGTGTTCAATACCAAATAATCGTGTGTTTTGTGTAACTGTAGTTTTTCTTGAATATTTTGACATTTTTAAAGACATTAATAATGAATCAGTATTTCATTCTGAAACACCGAAATAAGAGTAAAGTACATATTCCCAATTAGGAAAAAGAAAACGTATTGAGTTTGGTCTAAATACAAGTATATATGTATATACAGTATTCATATATATATATATACACAGTATATATAAAAAAATTGTTTATAGCTGATCTATTTTGTGTGTTGTGTGTACTCATATGTGTCCTATAATTTGGCTCTTTGTTCTTTACCTTCCATAGTTTATTGATCTGTCAGAGGGAAGGAGGATCATGGTCTGTGCAACAATCTGTTGGATCATAAAGAAATGGAGCCACATATGGAGGTCCAAAGGTCCTCAGTGGCAGTTTGCATTCTAACGAGTGTCCCTCTAGTTTTTGATCAATGCTCATCATTTTCATTCTGTAAATTTATTTTAATTTAAAGCGGAAAATCTGGCATTTTGCGAGTTATTTCCTCTCTTACTGATTAAAGATTTATGTTCAACATTATTTCCCAGGACTTCAGTCTCAGTTTCCGTTTATTAAGTTTACAGCACATATTCTTTCATGAATTTTCTGTCCATTCTATGATGAGGATCAACAACTCCACCAGACGAGGAAATTGGATCAGAAGCCTTCCAGGCCACGACCTTTCTAGCCAGTGATAAGATCACTTATTTGGCTGTTTTACCTCATGGACTACATTGCAATCCCCTTATCTCATTTTCGGTTTGGTGGACAGTGGGGGTTGTGAAGTATAAAAATGTGAACGTGTAACTGTCGACAGAGCTCAAACACACTTCACTCTTCGAGATGGCTTGGGAAGGTGGATTTGAGCCCAATGGCACAGAAGGCAAGAACTTCTACATTCCCATGTCCAACAGGACTGGGATTGTGAGAAGTCCCTTCGAGTACCCACAGTATTATTTGGCAGACCCCATGTTCTTCAAGCTTCTGGCTTTCTACATGTTTTTCCTGATCTGCACTGGGACTCCCATCAACGGTCTCACATTGCTGGTTACGTTTCAAAACAAGAAGCTACGGCAACCTCTCAACTACATCCTGGTCAACTTGGCTGTGGCTGGACTCATCATGTGCTGCTTCGGATTCACCATCACCATCACATCTGCCGTAAATGGCTACTTCATCCTCGGCGCCACCGCCTGCGCCGTTGAGGGATTCATGGCCACACTCGGAGGTGAGAAAGAGGCGAGATTTTTAGAGCTAGATTGTTTTCCAGCCAACTAAATGACATCATTGCATGTGTGCAAATGATACATTACACGTTAACTTCATCTCAACATTTTCCCGTCTCCAGGCGAAGTTGCTCTCTGGTCCTTGGTCGTGCTGGCTGTTGAGAGATACATCGTTGTCTGCAAACCCATGGGAAGCTTCAAGTTCACTGGAACCCATGCAGCAGCTGGAGTGGTTTTCACCTGGATCATGGCTATGGCTTGTGCTGCCCCTCCTCTTTTTGGCTGGTCTAGGTACGTCAGACTGTTTAAAAAAACGTGACAACATATCATATTCAGCAGGATAAAGATATTTTTTAGACGTGAGGATGTTAAAAATGTTTTTCTTCCAGGTACCTCCCTGAAGGGATGCAGTGCTCCTGCGGCCCCGACTATTACACTCTGGCCCCAGGCTACAACAACGAATCATACGTCATGTACATGTTCATCGTTCACTTTTTCATTCCCGTCTTCCTCATTTTCTTCACTTATGGAAGCCTCGTGCTGACAGTCAAAGCTGTGAGTCACCTTTGATGTAGTTACACCACTATATATGACCCTTTACCACCCATAAGTAATCATTACATGTTGTTATCCAATTTAGGCAGCAGCACAGCAGCAAGAGTCCGCTTCCACACAGAAGGCTGAGAAGGAGGTCACCCGCATGTGTGTCCTGATGGTCTTTGGCTTCCTCGTCGCTTGGACACCGTATGCTACTTTTGCCGGTTGGATCTTCCTGAACAAGGGAGCGTCTTTCACCGCCCTGACTGCAGCCATCCCTGCCTTCTTTGCAAAGAGCTCAGCCCTTTACAACCCAGTCATCTACGTGCTGATGAACAAACAGGTTGGTCCAGTCTAGCTTCTCTTTTTCCGTTTTCTCACGTCTGTGCCTCTGTGAACAATACATGCGTGTTATCTATAATTTTTTTTGTTCTTTTTTTTTTTTTCTTCCCAGTTCCGTAATTGCATGCTTGGTGCCGTCGGTATGGGTGGCATGGTTGAGGATGAGACCTCAGTTTCTGCAAGCAAGACAGAAGTGTCCTCTGTCTCTTAAATACAGAGACATTTACATATATGTGGACATTTTTGTTTCCACTCACCTTTTGATTTTGAACGATGCTCACTGTGGACCAAGTCAAATTCATTTTGTTGCGAACAAATGGATGCGAAATGTCTGACCGGGGATGAAATTCTTCACCAATTCATGAACTTCATTTTCTCACGCTTTAGTTGAAGTGTACAGCAGAGTGTGATGTCAAAAGTGAAATCAGTGCTAGTGTGCTAGCAAGTGCTAAACATTTGAACAGCTTGTCACCACTAAATCTTTATATCAGCATATTTGTTTCCGATGATGTTCAATTGTTCACAGCTGTAATACTCAAAGGATACTCTGCTTATTTTTGTACAGTGGGACTAGGTTTTCTATAATATTTTCAAAATGAGCATCTACATACTTACAGGGTTTTTTTTTGTTGTTGTTACAGAACCAACACTCACTTGTTGGACATTATAATTATGAATTGTAAAATTGTATGTATAAAAGAGATAGTTAATAAATGCATGTATAAAAATGAGTTCTAGTATTGTGTTCATTTTGAGCCTCCCATCATGTTATGAACAATTCTAATTTATAATTGTAGTACCAAGGCTGCTTTCTGTTAACTTGTGAAGAAGAAAAAAGGAAAATCAGATTTACGTTTACCTCGTGCTCAGAGTTCAAACCTAAGCTCATTGACCAAATGTTCTGTCTGTCCATGACGTCCCTATACTGTTGTCATTGGTAACTAACTACTTAAGGGTGATGTGATTAGGACAGCACCATTCTGTCGCACCTGTCACCTCTGATCTTAGAGATGACGACTGAGTGTAGGCTAGGTTAATCCTGTTAACAGGGATAAGAACACTAAATGTGACGTGCCGAATTAGAGCGCTGGTGACGAATGAAGACTTAGAGTGTTTAACGATGGGCAATATTCGTTCTTTCAATTGCACAATACGTAAACTGATACTGTCATTATATATTGTTGTGCTTGTGCTGGTATTTATAGTTTTTATTTCTATCTATTTGATCTCCCGCGACATTTGCTGTCACGTTTATGCTAAATTACTATCATTATCATTATATATTAAATCAGCGCAGACATAAAACAAGGCTTACAGCTTTGACTGTCAGCACAAGGCTTCCATATTCGTTCTTTTGGCTTTGAAAAATATAAAATATATCATAAGAGGACAACGGAGTTCCATGTGAAGTTTTTTAAAGGTTGTGAAAAGGTGATGAGTCAGGTGGGTGCTGATGAACTGATGCATCCTGGTCATGTTTAAAGCAACTCTGGGTCATTATTTAGATCAAAAATATGCAGTCAAAGACACCTGAGTTATATACATAAAATTGTCTTGACCTGGCTTCACACAGCTGAAATCTATCCCAGCATTCAGTGTTTCAGGAGCCCATGAATCCTTTCAGAAATTCCGTAACGTTCCCTCATTTTGCAGCAGGGAATCAGGAGCTAGTTTGTTTCTAGAGCAGGAGCAGAAGTAGAATTCCACAACTCCTGCAGACAAACTACACAATTTTCTCGCGATAGTGTGTGGACATAAAAACAACCGGGTAGTCTTTCCATGCATGCATTTAATACAATATTTCTACATGTTTTGATTATAAAATATATACATTTGTTATATCAGCTAAGAAAAAACTCTAGACTGTGTTTCAGAGCTGATCGTGTTCCTGAGAGCTCTATACAGTAGTGAAATCCAGTGCATTGCCACATCTGTTTGAATTGACATATTAGGAATTTGCAACATAAACTTTTGTCATTGGCATGAATTCTGAAACAAATTTCTTGCAGACAAAGTCGTTTGCTTATTCCCTTTTGCTTCTTTCCATTCAAGACAGTCATGGACAATCAGGTAGACATCAGCAAGGAAAATGTCCAGAGGAGTAAAATCATTGATGTTAAGACACAGAAGACACTTCTGTCTTGCTAGCTGATACTGAAGTCTCATCTTCCACCATACCACCCATTCCAATAGTGCTCAACATGCAGTTACGGAACTGAAAAAAAGAACACATGCATGTCGGTGAGATGCAAGATTTTGGAATTTTAAAAAGGCAACACACCCTACTATGGTAAATACATAAAAGCACACATCCATACTTGAATACTATGTAATACAGGTGAGTATATTACAGCTAAAGAGACAAGTTACTGAAGAAAAAAAAGAATCAAATAGAATAGAACTGACCTGTTTGTTCAACAGCACATAGATGATTGGGTTAAACAAGGCAGAGGATTTAGAGAAGAAGGCAGGGATAGCCATAGACTGAGCACTGAAAGCAGCTCCCTTGTTGAAGAAGATCCATGCAGCATAGCTAGCATAGGGGGTCCAAGCCACCAAGAATCCCAAAACCATCAGGAAGCACATACGTGTCACTTCCTTCTCAGCTTTCTGGGTGGATGCTGATTCCTGCTGCTGAGCTGCTGCCTGAGTGGGTTTTAGAGAATACAAAGTTAGGTTGACGTCACAAAGCACGCAAAACTATTCTGTATGCTGTATTGTGTTGCTTTAGCATGAAGCAACGGCATGATTGACGATCTGGGAGAAAAAGAAGTGCTCACTTTGTTATTCAGTTAGTAATTTAGTTAGCAAGGCAAATAAAGTTGTTTTTCATATTTCAATTTGCCAATGATTTTTTTTTTCAAGGAGGAAAATCATTTACTCACAATACATAAACTAAAATGTAAATTTAGTAGTATTTAAGCCTGATTGATAAATTAATAGGCCAACAACCATCCCACTGATACTGGATTATTATTGTTCTAAGTGAACATTGTATTTTATCAGATATGAAAAAACTGCAATATATTTATGCTACATTACTATCATTATATATTATTATTATATATTATATCAGCGCAGACATAAAACAGGGCTTACAGCTTTGACAGTCAGCACAAGGCTTCCATAGGTGAAGAAGATGGTGCCCACTGGAAAGCAGAAGTGGCAGACAAACATGTACATGACATAAGATTCATTGTTGAAGCCGGGAGCCATGGTGTAGTAGTCTGGTCCACATGAGCACTGCAGACCCTCAGGGATGTACCTGCAGGAGAAGAGCAGAGATGAGAAAATCACTCAAACGCTGTACAAACATTCACCTTCGGACAAGGATGCATGCTGTAGATCTGAAGTGTGTGTAGAAATATATCAACAAAAGCACCAAAGCTCAAGATAGTGATGAACTACAATAAAGATGCAGGTTCCAAAAAATGTGTACATTCTGTCTGGAAGTACCAACAAAGTCAAAGTCAAAGTTTCTTTCGTAAGTCATTAAAAGTGTCAGCAACTAATTGATCTTCTACTCTGTGCCCTTCTTGCCAATTATTGCTCCATGGGTCGCTGTTGCTCGCGTCTAAGAGAGCCATATCATTTTATGTGTGCAGTCTTTCACTTGTACAGTCAGCCATCATTTCTGTACCTGGACCAGCCAGCGAGTGGAGGGGCAGCACAGGCCAATGCCATGATCCAGGTGAACACCACGCCAACTCCTGCATGGGTTGCGGTGAACTTGAAGCTTCCCATGGGTTTGCAGACTACAATGTATCTCTCAACAGCCAGCACAACCAATGACCAGAGAGCAACTTGACCTGCGGTTAAATGAAAAACAAGCATTGGGGTTACATCTTTATCAACGATGGTTACGGCTTCCAACTTTCTGCGGGAAGAAGCCGGTTGTATGACACTGGTCTGTAATGGAAGTGTCAAATGTGAAAGTGATAAAGACAATGATTTTACCTCCCAAAGTAGCCATGAATCCCTCAATGGCACACCCCATTGGTCCAAAAATAAAGTAGCCATTAATTGCAGTTGTGAAGGTTATGGTGAATCCAAAGCAAACCATGATCAGTCCGGCCACGGCCAAGTTGACGAGGATAAAGTTGAGGGGTTGGCGGAGCTTCTTATTCTGTGCTGTGACCACGAGTGTCAGAGCATTGATGGGGAATCCAGTGCAGATCAGGAAAAACATGTAGACGGCCAGCAGCTTGAATTGCCATGGATCCCCCAGGTAGTACTGCGGGTATTCAAAAGGACTCCTCACAAGTCCAGTCCTGTTGTTCATAGGAATGTAGAAATTCTTACCCTCTGTGCCATTCTCCATCTTAGCTCAATGAAAAGACAGACCTTCCAAGAGATGAAATGTGGCCAGACACTACAGTTGATGCTGCCCGTGCAATTTGTTTATATATGTGCACAAGTGGATTAGAAAAGGATTTAAATTAATCCCTGCTTTAAGACACTTTAAAGGTGATTGAATCCAGACCAAGTGGCTTCGGGTAATTGCCCACGATGTCTGCGCAAATATGCCAGATATCAGTTTTATTCTGTCATTTTGATGCTTATGTTCAATAGACTTTATTATGTTAGAGATCTTAATTGGTCTCAATTTGATTTACGTGGTACGGTAAGTCTATCAGATCTGAGAGAAAGGAACACACTTCCCAAACCTGTTACAGTAATCTGATTAATCGACAACCCACTTAGATGGGACACAAAGTAACAGTTTGTTAACAGGATTATACTGTTGCAGGTGAGCAAATCCCTTGGACAAAGTTCTCATTAAAAGCCATAGTCTCGTTGTCGCCTTTCAAATAATCGACTACTTTTTTATTATTAACCAGTCAAGGCCATCATCATTATGTTATTGCAATTTTCCATGTTCATACCTCACACTATGAGAAATAAAAACACATTTTCTCATTGTTACATGTTTCATTTTACCATAGTATGACCTAGTCAGTGATGTATAGGGTTACTACCATTTAGCAACATTCCCTATGATATATACATTTTCATGGTATGGTCAAATTCATGGTTTGGGTGTGGAAATGTTATATAAAATATCTTGTCTCAAAAACTGTCGGGCAATTCAGGTAATTCTTTTATTGGTGGTTCTAGATGATACCAAAATGAGTTTCTATCAGAAAACTTTGATATTTAAAGTGATAATGACAACATTTGTCATCTATTTTCAATTTCAACAATTATACAGTATACTGTCTGTTTATTCTGACACACACACACACACACACACACACACCGGGTGGTTGAGGCGGATGGAGCTAGGGACCCTACAGGTTGAGATATTGTTTCTGTAATCTGTAAAATTTAAACCAAAAATACAAAATACAACAGAGGCTGCTTCCAGAAAAATAAGCGATAAATATGTAAAAATAAATATGCCACTACCAAGTCCGTTCTTGAAGAGCTTTCCAAACGCTGGACTTGATTTTGATCAAACTCTAAGCCAATGTTGACAGAGCATGACAGAGCTGATGTTATGTTTGGGAGAGAAGCTGCCATGCAGAATGACATACAAGACAAGACTAAATCCATCTGCATATCGGATCTTCTCTGGGATAAAAGCAGCCAGAGGTTGACTTTCATCATCCAGGAACCACTGGTGATAAGAACCTTCAGGCAGCTGTGGTGGCTCACGAGGGACACAAGAGCAGGCGTGTGCATTAATGTGTGCATGTCCATGGATGGTGTTTATATGTTCAGCTACAGGTTTTATTCTTCTCTTACTGTCCCTTCATCCATCTATAAATCTGGTCTTTGCAGTCTAGTTGAGGTTTGACCTTCCTGTCATCACTGACACAGACAAGGCCCGGCTTAACCTTTGCAACACGTGAAGTGTTGATCTCTCTTTATCCCATCTCTTGACCGTACATTATACAGCTTGCATGAATGGGTGAATGTGAGGCAAAGATTGTTAAGCATTTCGGAAAAAAAGCGCTATAGAAATGCACCATTTACCAGTTAGAATTCATCTGATGATGAATCAGCTCACTTAATGACGTGGAATGAAACAAACTGTGTGGCCGTTTACATCTATGGTACCACATCAGCATCGCATAGGACATCAAGAAGAAAGTAGGAATAATGTGTTTGATTTTGTTTTATGTGACTTTTGCAATAAAATGTAAATGGTAAATGGACTGCATTTATATAGAAAATGTTAATTATATTAGTTATAAAATGTGAATCTAATGGAAAATGGACATTTGATTAACATTCAAATTATTTAGTATTTAATACACAATTATATTAGAGGGCAATATTAGATAGCTAGCTAGCCTTCAGCTAATGGTACGTTCCATATAACGCAGAACTTAAGTCACTGACTAAATGTGAAACAGTGACAGAAACACATGAAACATCCGGTTAAAAACCACACATTTAAAAAAATATATCTAGTTCAATTTATGGACAAGCAGGAACCATCTGTCACAAAGCATGCCACTGCCAACCACAGGGATTTCCAGACCAAGGAGCTTGTCCTTATCTGATTAGTGTCCAAAAATTGACTCTCAGAAAGTGTTAAAGTGAAGTCCAATTATTGACCCAATAATCTCCAATCCTTACTAATGGGATTCACACCTTGTGCGTAAATCAGAGGCGTTGAGCAGTTTGTCTGGGCTATGTTAGAGGTGACCACTGTGTCCTTCACGTCACACGATTAAAGACTACAAATTGAGGTCAAAGTTCTCATGTCTTGTCTACAGGCAGAGACAGGAGGATGCAAATCCTATTATTATTAATGTGTTTCCAGTTTATAACCCTGATACTTAAGCTTTGCATGATGATATTCACAGATAGATAGATAGATAGATAGATAGATAGATAGATAGATAGATAGATAGATAGATAGATAGACAGACAGACAGACAGACAGACAGGCACGTGGCATATATGTGACATATGTTCCGGCCGAGATTCTAAATGGGATTGTCAGATACAGGTGAGAAGCAAACTCAGATCTGTTGGACACTCAGCTTGTGCCTATAGACACACATCACCAACAAATAATTGGGATTAGTGTTCTGTTTTCCGGGTGGCAGTTACTTAACAGTTCTGTGGAGGCTGTGGAGAGGAAGTGCATTGAAAGTGGAACAGGAATTGCTGTGACTATACTGAACTGAAGCTTATCTCTTTGTAGGTCAGAAAGCCATTTCATGAGACGGAAGTAGAATATTATACCACGTTAAGTGTAAATCAGCGCAAATACAAACGCTGAATATATATATTACTTCTTAAAAACTGGTAAGGACCTGTGGGTCGATCTTTATAAACACTGTAAAATTATAGTGAAAAGTCCAAAGCTTTCATAGACACTAAAACGTATCAAGATGCATTCTGGGAAGTCTGTCTAAGATGATACACAATACATCTAGCATCAAGAGAATTTCAATGGAAATTCTAAAAACCACACCTTTGCATTATATAGTATAAATGTCTTTATTAATTTATCCAGTTGTCCAATTGGCTCTGTGATGAGAATATAAAATGTTGTAAAGCATAAAAGAGAACAACCAAATCTGGGATGGTCCATTAAATTCATCCTTTAATTAATGGATAATTAGAAATGGGAAAAATATGTGAGCCAAATCAGTTTTTTCCCACGGTTGTAATTCTGATGAGTACCAGAGGGTGGCAGACGTGAGCAAACTGAACAAACACCTCTCCTCTCCTCTCCTCTCCTCTCCTCACACAACGTTCCTGCAAACCTTCTTCAAAATAATGTCACATTTGAGAAGCAAAGAAAACAAAAAATAATAATAATTTCATGACAGTAGAACCACGTGAACAAGAAAACATTTAGATTTTGACTCGGCATGATTTGTTTTCAGGAAATGATTGTGAATGGTACATAAATCAGTAATTTTGATGATGATATTTGTTGCTCAACAACAGATATTACGACAAGATCAAAATATTTCTCGTAATTTGATGACCTAAATGTTGCAACGCATCAAAGTTGTTTGTGTGACCTTTGTCCCACAATGTAAACCGCCTCTCGGTTTGCTGCCACCTTGTGGAAGAAAGGAGCATCGCTTTTACTTCCTCAATATTGGCTGCAGTCGTGCTGATTTTAAATATTTGCTATTTTAGGATCATAGAAAAAAAATCAGGAAACAAATTTTGTCAGAAACAGATTTTTAGCTTATGTTCCTTCCTTGTAAATCAGGTAAAACGTTAGAAAAGAAGAGCCATGTTTCAATGATGAAAACCTAACATTGTGTTTTACAACACTGCTGACATTGTCGAATATATAAGTATTTTTTATTGTTACATTTTATTTCTCTAAGAATGAATGGGTGAATGACCAACAAACTCCCTCAGGTGTAATGTATCGTTACAGCCAGCAGAGGGACGCACTGGCTGGACTACAGGAGCGATTTTCTTAGCACACTTTTTGAACAGACCGTTGCCCCATTGCATTGAGTATTTGAAAAATAAAAAAATAAATTAAAGTAACACATACATATATATGCCGATTATCACAATCATTAATATTTATAATGTCTGTAGTAAGTACAAGTTCAGTGGCAGCGCACAAGCATTGAATCGGCGTTTGTCAAAATACCCGGAAGTTTCCGGACAAGGGACGCTGTGGGATTGACCAAACAGGGCTTGCGATGACGTATTGGAGTCGTAAACCGCTTTTCTATTGTCTGTAATCTTTGCCAATCAAATCCAGAACGAAAACAAGAGGTACTTCATGCAACTTGGCCGGATGAGAAATGTAGTCTTTTATTTATCTCTTTTAGATCCCACTCATTAATAGAGGTGCTTTTTGTGATAAAATGTAATAACAAAGAAAAATCAATTATAATCAAGATATGGATGAAAAAAATTAAAAAATAAATGGAACAAGGTTTTCCATAACTACAGCTGGGTTGTTGTTGTTGTTTTTTTTAAATTGAACGCATTCAGGTCAGACTACACAACATGAACAATTCCAATGAGTATGAGTTTGAACAGATAACTTGGTTTTATTCAGCAGCTTGTTCTTTAAATTTACAAATAAACTGTGGCACCTTGATTTGTTAAACTGTGTGTGTTGTGTTTTTAAAAAGAATCTGCTGAGTCTGTCTCTACCGGTTCGACACTTTCGAGCATAACACCCTTAGGATTAATAAACAAAAGCATGCCACTGACTTAATCCTTGTCATCACCCTCCCAGCAATGTGTTTGCATTGAGTCGAGTAGGTGTGGAAATTACCATTCGTGTCGTCGATAATATCTCAGTGTAATGTCTTCCGGCGTCATTGCAGAAGAGAGAGACCGAAAGACTTCAGAGCAGGTAGAAGGGGATCATGAGGGTTACAATGCACTTTGCGTCATTTTTGACCAGCGTCGTACGTTTTATCATATTCTCTTTGACGAGCTTGAAATAAAACATTTCCCGTCGTATCGAGGCTAAAAAAAACGATAGGGGACGAAGAAAATACATTTTGGGACGAGAGTTGAAAGAGAAAAGACCTACCTACTGTTACATTCGGCGCCGATGAAAGTGACTGCAGGTCAGGGAAGGGCGACTTGTCGAACGTAATCGATCACGACTTGTTTTAAGTGGAAGTAGTGAATGAATATGTCCCGAACAGGAGAACGAGTAGTTTACAGACGCAGCCGCTTTGTTGTTGATTTCCGTGTGTGTGTCTGTTTACGTTGTGGTACCCGGGCACGGTGAGGACAGCGCGACCTTAAATGACAGTAAGACGCTACAGATGACAGCGCGACCTTAAATGATAACAAGACGCGATATAAACGTAGTTTAATTATGTTTTTAACCTCACTTATGTACATGTGATTCATTTCAGCTCACTGTGAGACTTTCTTTTGAGTCTTTCTGTCATTTATGGTTCCTCTACACTCATCTGTTTCACCGCTCCACACACACACACACACACATACATACACACGCGAAGGACAGCAGAGCAGTTATGTTACCTTAACGGTATTGACGAGGTAAACAAAGTTGACATGGACGGATACGAAACTATACTATAAACTATAGGGATACAGGCTAAATAAAAGTGACATTTTTAGAAGGCATATCCGGTCGTCCCATGTTGTCCAACATACTGCGCCTGTCCCCACGTCAGGAGCATCTTAGACGCATCATATTCATATACATATAATCATATATTTCTTGATTTTAACTATCGAAAAACTAAAGATTTTAGATTCGGGATGGTCATCATTCATTTCAGGGCGGTTAAGATTGTATTCCGGAATGGTTCTGGGAGGAAGATGACAAAAGTTCATTTAGAGCCTTGAATTCATGTATACTTTTTACTGATTCATCTGGGATCAATCAGTTTTTCCTTCTGACTTCGAGTCAGGATGAAAATGTTTCTTGGAGCTTCAGGTTAGTGCCAGGCAATAATATTTTATAAAGATTATCTACAGTTGTGCAACAGTTGTGATCCAAACTTGTTTTGATTCTTGTGTGAGCAGTGCGGAATTTGTTGCATATAGAACACGTCTGTTCAGACTTGTCCTGTGAGAAGAAGAAAGGAGTGGCCCTATTTTTCTACATTTTATTAAAATATTCCACACGTCAGGCAAGGGATTCTGAAGGCAACAAAAAACACACTGGCAGCAAACATGCCAACCTCTCCTGTGAACCAGGGCCTCCTAAAATAGTTCCTTTGCTCCCTGTACAAGGTTGCATTGACATTGAAGCTCAAAAGGGCAAATTGGCATGCCTGCAAGCTGACAGTGTCCAATTCTCAAAATATAGCAAAGCCTAAGTCTGTTGGAGGTGGTCATCGATCTCTTCCCATGTACGTACCAATCTACTCTGCTCTTAGGGCGACATTACAGGGCTTGAATGCCTGAATTCTGCTCCAAGTTGTCCACGTCGTTGGCATTCTGGTACTTTTTGTGTATTCTCCCAGTGCAGCTCACCTTACTCTGTCAGCGAACCTGTTGGAAGGTAGACTTGTTTATACCTTTTACAAACGCACACACCAGAGGGTGAAGCGGAAAGCCCGCAGCCATAGAAACGGGCAGCGGGAGTGTGTGTACAGATCCAAAGTCAGGGGAGACCACAAGACGCAAGGTCACTTTCAATAAGTTTGTAGTTAAAAAAAATCAGTTTGTTCAGAGAGGAAGGACTCGTCCAGTTGCCTTCCATGTATGTAATGTAATTTTAACACAAATCTTGATAAACCGGGTTCACGGGCTGGTGACACACACTGGCTTCAGTAAATGCAGCATGTGTGTGTATTAGCCAACTGCTGAGAGACAGGGAACTCCATAAATCAGCAATCACAATGTTGCCAGTGATAGCCAACGGGTTTGGTGCCAGAACTGATCCCTCACAACAAAGTTCTCTTTCCAGGAACATTGGAATGCTGGATGGATCGGAAATGAATTTTTCAAGATGGCCGTCAGCGCAGACAGACAGACAGCAGATGAAGATGTACTTTAAGGGTAGGTGAAAATAAAACAAGAAAACTAACTTAACAAAAACCCCCAACTGACAACACAACACAAACACCAAAGAAAGTACGGGAGGCCACAAGAAACAATTCTATGTAAAAAAA
>OMNV01012924.1:27041-55205 GCA_900303265.1 Brotula barbata
TGTAAAAAAATTATTATTATTATATTATATATCATTATTATATGATTTTTGGAAACCTCAGGCAATAAAACAATATCTGTGAACCAATCAGCTCAGGTTCTCCCAAGGCCATATTTGAATTTCCCACCTTAATGAATAAATGCGAATAAAGATTCAGTAATAGGGACTCCACCCTGTTACTCTTCCTCATGTATCCCCTTTTTCCCCTAGACCATATTGGGGACATAAAGGACACAGGGTGAGACATATTACTGCACTCGAGACGACAATTGGACACAGTTGTATCTGCTTGCCACATCTGCACACAACAGCGTTTGCTACGGGACCGCCGACAGGATGCACACTTACAGGTTAGGAAAATTTTAGAACTGTACCTGAGCTCTGTCCATAAAAGTATGTCCTTGCTTCATGGACATGTCCTCCATCTGTGTGCCTTTATGTATGTGAACTGTGTTACAGTAACATGCGTCTGATCCTAGTGTCTGATCCTACTAAACCTTTACACCGAGTTTACCGCCAAAGGGTCAGTCTTCTTCAAGTTTTTAAGAGAGACATTTAAGGGAAATTAAAAAGTCAATGGAAACTTGTTATGGACATTTTTAGCAAGCCCTCTCTTGTATTACATACATATTATCAATGAGATACTAATGTGAAAAGGCCCATGTGTTCATTTTTTCTCTGCTTTATAGCGAATCCAATTCTAATTAATTTACCCAAATTTTAAGGTATTAAAGAAGGAAATAACATTGCAACTTATTTAAATGCTTGACAATGTCAGTAGTGTTGTGAAAGAGGACGTTTGCTTTTGTCACTGAAACGTAGCTCTTATTTCTACCTAATACAGTAGGAAGGAATCTCAAAATGTATGTAAGTACTGTAAGTAAGTAGATAGAAACGAGTAGATCAGACAATATTGTGCATTGATTGAACAAAAATATGCAATGGTTCTTTTTGTCCAGAAGGTGGCAGCAGACTGACTGACTAGCTATTTAAACTGTAGGACAAAGGTCAATCAGGGAGCGCTGATGTATTGTAACATTAGGGTATTAAAATATTTTTCAACAATTATGTTAATATTGATGTAATAACCTTCTAGGGTATCAAAATGAGATCATTATGTCACCATTTGCAAGCACAATTGCAATATTTAATCTGTAAACCATTATATGACCAAGGTCAATGTTTTACAAAGTGCATCAAGAAACGAGTAAACAAAAAGAGCAATTCATAAAACATGGAATTTTACAAAGGGCTATCTATCTATAAAGAACTGTGTTTCCGTCATTATGCCCTTTCCTCTAGAAAAACCCAGGACTGCATATGAGCGCCGACAAAATCTAACATGACATGTTCGACCACGTCTGTGCTTCATGTTTTCTTTGAATTCAGCTGTCAGATTCTTGGAGTGAGACAACAGCGGTGGTTTCACCATGAAAAAAATATCAGAACATACCAGAATTATACTGACATACGATCAGACTAAACGGCACATTGCTGTAGTTAAACATTTAAAACATAATGGTGGGGATCCTAATTTATACTCTTCCAGTCGTGCTGTCGCAGTGAATA
Source organism: Brotula barbata (assembly GCA_900303265.1). Classification (NCBI taxonomy): domain Eukaryota; kingdom Metazoa; phylum Chordata; class Actinopteri; order Ophidiiformes; family Ophidiidae; genus Brotula; species Brotula barbata. The sequence goes on from OMNV01012924.1 coordinate 28,611, forward strand.
AGCTGTGGAAATGGACAGCGTTAGTGCCAATAGCATTTCAATGTGCATCTCAGCTGGTGTTGTCCCTCCTCTGTGTCATCCTGACAAAAGACAGAGGAGACACCCCTGTTGACTGACCCCTATTGGTTGGATGACAATGTTTATTTATAACAACATAGTTTGATCCCAGGCAGTTTGAGTCCCTGGGAGTGGAGGAGAGGTGAGTATGAGTCCAAGCAAGCATTCGGTAAACTTTGTGCCTACAAGGATATGAAGCGTACTAAACTAAAAATTATTCATTATTTTACAGAGGTATAACTTTTATATATATATAAACTTATATATACTGTAAATATATATATATCATTCAACTCTTAGCACTTCTTTTACACTTGTAGTAAAATGCAAAACACGCAGTCATAAAGTTTTGTTAAAAAAATGATAATACAAAAATGTGAGTCACATGCCTTTAAACTCCAGCATCTTATCTCACAGAAGAGCAAAGAGCAAGATAATTTATTAGCAACCCCGTGTAATGATTTGGCTTTTATTAACGTCACAACATATCAAATGATGACAGTGCTCAATACAACTTCTTTACATAGAGGCACTGGGAATAAAATGTACATTTAAATCCGCATTAATTGAAAGTTTTGATAATAATGTTTATTCTCATAGGTCTGTGAAGTCTGAAACGGTAACAGGGAAAACATGGGCCTACGATTATAGTGGCATTAATAATGTAATCAAGACGCACAAAGCAGAGGATGTCTTTCTTGGTTTATTCGCACTCTGGCAAGTGGGCACACAACCTTTGGCACAGTTCATCTTACTTACATCACAAACAACCATTCATCAATAGTGTGACAGTTTATCTTATCAACAAACATCCTCCAGCGTGGCCACAATATACAATTCATTAACAAAAAGTTCCCCAAGTTCATCCCCATAAACCCAGGTCATCTATTAGTGACCTCTATCTGGACAGTAATGTTTTAAAATCAGCATGTTTAGCTACGTAAAATGTCTTAAATTCGATTTTTCCATCATTTATTTCCTTAAGTCTTGCGTTCCTGTACCTTACCAGCACGTCAGACGAACAAAGTGAATGAGTAACTGGTGAGGGAAGTGTGTAACAAGTTGCAGACCAAGAGAAAATATTGGACTTTAGGGAGAATATTGGAAAATTGCTCTCTGAATGATTTTTTGTTGCTTGTTGTTGATCTGTTACAGGACATGATTAGAGATATAAGACCTTTTAAGTATTTTTGAAGTACTTACATTGGACCATGCCTAGTGTGGCCCCTGTTCCAAGCGGACACCTTTGCTCTAGAGTGTCATATTTAATAGGACCATATTATCGAGATTTGTTTCATGTGACATGCACTGCAGGTATGTTTGTAGAATAATTAAGCACTAATTTGGTGCGGAAAACTAATATAGAGATATTTATACAAACATACAAGTCGTTTACCAATATTTGTTCTCAGAAGGTGTTTGATATTTGGGCGATCTCACGACAGTAATTCAATTCTGATGTCATTTATAGGGATACACATAGTGACATAATAATAAAAATATAAATGTTTCTTTGTAAAAGTCGTTTTGTTTTGATATAAATGTGTATATTTTCACATTTGTGCCATCCTACAAAGTCCTTTTTTGTTATGGTAATTTCCAGATGCACTTTGTACATCATTGTTGTGTGACATGTTTGCTCTTATCTTATCTTGTCTTATCGTGATTTTTATTGGCTTTCTTCATCTAAATACACCAATCTCACATGTAGGCACACGTATATGTATATTTCTGATTAAACCATCAACTGGCTGTACTACTCCACAGTTTATTTGGTTTAAATGTGTTAATAATTGCTACAAGAGTGTGAAATATCATCAAGGATGTTGGGGTGAAGACGGCAGCTCCATTTAAGAAACACAGCTTAAGTTTCACTTCATAGTGAAGAAGTACTGAAAATGGAAAATTACCAAAAAGACAAGGACCTTTCCTGAGTAAATCTCCTGATACGCTCTTCCACTGGCCCTTGAAATAGTCTCCGCCTTAAGTCATTCAGAAACCCACAGCACGCACACACACACACCCACCCACCGCTCTCTCACTGTGACCCTCTGTGTCTCTCCCACTCGTACACCTCTCTCTCAAACTTCTCCACATGGGAGCACTCATGGGAAGAGGGACACAGAACAGTTTGCTTGGAGAAGCAGGAGGATCTAGGCTTTTCATTGCTCCACAAAGGGATCACAGGAGGTTCATCTTGGCTAAATGGAAGCGTAAAGCAGAACCACAGAATTCTGAAGTTTGACTATCTTTCTGAGGTACTTTTTTTACTTTAAATCAATAATTTACCCTACTGGGTCACTCACAGGCTTCTCTTTCCTGATTTTTATTTGTTGTGCATAACACAGTGTTAATCTGAGGAAACTAAATGTATCTTTGCAGATGAGAGACAAAGCTGTTTTAGCTGCACTTGCGCCTTGCGGTGTAATCTAGGCCAAAGGTTACTGGCTGCAAAGCAATGGTAGCTGCTATTTCCTCTTGTTTAGTGTAACACCTAAGGCACTGCAGCTATCCTGGCAGCGGTAGCTAACTCCACTTTCAACTGCTGCATAATAAAACTGATCAAACAATCGGTTTGATGTCATTTGACAGAACTTTTTTTAACATTGATGTCCTGCATCCAAAACAAATTTTCTTTTTAAATGAATGCATTGATGGATTGATACATGGATGGTGGATGGATGGATGGATGGATGGATGGATGGACGTATATATCAACATCTTAAATCCTCAACAGCTAATGGAGTTAGTGAATGTTACAATCAACACGTGCTATTTGTATAGTTTACTATCCAAACAGATCGTAACTGCCAGAAACAGCTTCATAGATAACAGTCAGCAATAGATAAGATAAACTGACCCATTACATTTGATTTTTGAATTTGTTTGGTAATCCTACAGATCATCTGACTTTCAAAAGCAAAATATTTAACCTAAAAATAGGTATTTTCATGCTTTTTGAAACATGAATACAGTGGATTATAAATTTTCCCGTTATGTGTCTGGGTTTGTTTTTTCCACTTCCTTTTTTGTTCCTACATGCTCAGTCTGTAATCTCCAACGGGCATGTGACGCTATCATGATGTTGGTTTGGATATAAATTATCTGTTAACTGTCGCAGAGACCCTCGTTTTGTGGCATTGAATGCATCTATTGTCCGTTGTAATATGAAATGAATCCATACATCACTCAGTTTAATAAAAACAACGTCCTCCATTGTTAGCTTTTGAGACATACATGCAGTATAGTGTGCGTGGCTAGGTGGGGGTGCCTCTGAGGAATCACCACTGCATGCATACACATATATAAACGTCACACACACACACATTCCTGTGCCCTCCTCTTCAATTTACATGTAGCTGACCAGCAATAAAATGACACCCGTCCTGTGCATCCTGCTGAAATTCACCTTTACTCTGTCATAATACAGCTTTTACTGGAAGAATCCCTGGATTCACGCATACAAAGGTCAATATCAGTGTCACTTGACTTCACTCGCTCTGAGTATTTCACCTTTATACACATTTTCGAGACTTTACTCTACTATGTTACCCAATACTGATTTTTACTCTCCCATCAGCATGTACAGTATACCTTACGTCATTCTCTGGGACAACACATAAAATGTAAACTGAAACCCGCCGGTTTCCTTATGACGGCCTTTATGTAACGCAGGCTGAAAAATATCTGTTCCAATGACCATATGTTTTGCTCACGTTCAGCCTCCGATGTATCACATGGATACTGTACATGTGATTCTAAAAAAAGTCCTGGCATCATTTCAAACTCTTTTGATTTATTGTCAAACACAACTCTTCCCAGAATCGTGACATTTATGAAACGGTTTGTCGTTTTTTTTTCAATTTTCTCGTGACAAAGTTAAGTAACTTTTTGGGTGAAAGGCAAGTGTCGTGGTCCCTGTGTTGGCATTTGCAAACAGGACCGTGGTTTTCAGCCAACCAAGTTCAGGGTTGTTGCTCAGCAACAATGATTTGTAATATCAGTGTAAGCGTTGGTTTGTTGTGATAGAGATCTCAAATCACAGGATCTTGTTACTCGTGGCTGTTGTGTTTATTTCTAGTTGAAAAAACTTTAAATCATTCAAATAATTCACGAGTTGTTACAAATAAAACAAGTTTTCGTTACAGGGTTTTTGATTGGAGGTGTGGTTTCTTTTTTTCCACACAATTTTTTTATAGGCAATATGAACCACAACAGACTTAATATGGAGTCCCAATCAATGATATCAACTCTTGGAGTTCTCCATTGTTTCGAGCCCATAACAACAAAAATAATTTAAAGCTCCATTCCTGGACGAGTAAAAGTAAAAACAACAGATTTAACCAGAACACCGTCCCAGTAAATGTTGTGACATGTCAGCGTCATGACATTTTCTATATTTCTCATGTTACAACAGCCTTACATAAAATTAAACGTACCATAAAGTTGTCAAAGCGTCCTGCAAACAAACAACCTTTTTGACTGACTGTAGTCTGCCCATGTTGACCATACCAATCCTCACAACAGTGTTTTTGACAGAAACAAAGCCGCTGTAAGTATTACCAGAATCGTGTAATGAACATGACAGTTATGCAGCCGGCATGTCATTACTCACTCACTCAGTAGGTCTCAACAATTCCTCACACATGAGAGATTTTTGGAGCCGTGCCCAGGACGGACTCGGTCACCCAACACCAAGTGGTTGAATTTCTTTGTTTTGAGATGCTCCTGTTTATTTAGAACGATGTAGCTCAGAGAGTGTTCGCGTCTCGTCGAGAATGGCGATTATCAAGTGGAGAGTTTTTCAGAGCCTGAATACCCACCACCTCCATGTGCTTCAGAGATTCCATTCCTATTGCAATCCGTATACAAAACAAACTGCTGCTGACATCATTCAGACTTAACATAGTTTTACCCCACAGTCCCTCCCTTATGTATGTCATCCCCACTCCCCAAACGCACACACACGCCCAGATCCTTTGACCTGTTTTATCCCCTGTTGCCTGCAGGCATACGTGGGGGTTCTAAGAATACTAAAACCTAAACAATCTACACAGAAATCTTGTTTGTGTAAAAACAAATCAGCAAACCGTCACGCGCAAAAAAAAAACAAAACAACAAAAACAAAATCACGCATAAGTCCACAGGATTCCCAAATATTCTGTAGAACAAAGGTACTTTATGTGAAATTATTTTAAGCAGATGTTCCATCATGCACCGCAGTGTGCATCAGTTTTGAATAGTGCAATAAAAATAATACATTTAGATCATTAGTGGCAAAGAAAATAAATCAGAAAGGTTCACGGGCATACGTTACATCTCTGCAGTTTTAAGCCTATGGAGGTTTGATGACTTGGAGGCTCTGAATTGCTCGTAGGCGTGTGTTTGAGTATAATAGTTAGCCTGAACGTGTCAATTCTGGCGTGCCCTGCTCCTCGCCCAATAGGACAGTGGAATATGCTGTGTCCCACTATGACCTTGCACAGTCTGGAAAATGGATCCATTGGTGGATAACACAGGCTATTTACTTCTATTCCAGCTGGACTCCAATGGGGCCATTATGCAATGGTCTGTTGGTAAGGTTCAGTCGGTTCAGATTCTTTCTTTGAACAGTCTCCGTTGTCCAGCCACAACCACTTGTCAAGCTTGGCTGGACGAGGGCTTTGAGGCTTTTATTTAGATAACGCACAACCGCCAATGATTTTTAGGATTTTGTCACTTAGCTCCTCAGCGGATCCCCAAAATAACCACTGCAGTATTAGTGGGAGGCATCTCTGGGGTATGTCAGGATTTGTAACTATTTAACAGTAGTGCCACACATATTTTCCAGTCTAATTCTTTCACTCCCACACTGGACCCAAAGCAGCAATACAAAAGCAACATTGATGAAAGAATTATACTTGTGCACTGACCCCCTGATGACCCAAAGCAACAAGACTGCTGGCATTGTGTGGACTATTAACAGTATATCATTATGCAATGGTTGATGATGCGGGTATTCCAGCTGTGTTTACTGATGGTGGCACTGTTTGGACTTGTCCGTGCCTACTGAAGACCACTTGGAGTCCAAATTTGTTACGGCTAACCAAAATAGAATAAGATAAGCAAATCATACACAGACACCACATACGCTGCAGAGATCTCTGTTTGTTTAAAGACAAGCTGGGATGTATACAGCTGCATTAGCGGCCTCTGATGAATCAGTTCTATTTTTTCACTGTCAACCATCTTCCCATTACAGTGAAATGGATCAAATCTATGACCCGGTGGTCAAATTCAAAGGGGAAAAGGGTCAGGTGCACCCAGCTCCCCTCACTGTGGCCCGAGGGCAGTGGGCCAACAAAATGGAGTTTCTCCTGGCGGTCGCAGGACAAATCATAGGCCTAGGAAATGTGTGGAGGTTCCCTTACCTGTGCTACAAAAATGGCGGAGGTGAGTTTAATTACATTCCTTACAAATAAGATATACTTAAGTAGACATTTGCTTCAAAATCACATTCTTACAATATCTATCTATCTATCTATCTATCTATCTATCTATCTATCTATGGAATCTTTTCGTATATCATCCAAAGACCCATCTGTTCAGGCATTTTAATGTTTTATTGTCATCTTTCTATGCTTTCTATTTCTGTGTTTTATTATCTGCTCTTGTTTTTTTGTTTTTATCCTGCTTGTTGTCATGTGACCATGGAGCGCTTTGTGACCTTTGAATCTAAACGGGACTATATTAGTAACTTTCACTACTTTCCTCATAGAAATATGATCCAATGAATCTGCTCAATCACTCCCAAAGTAAAATGCAAACCAACAGGCATTTCACCCTGAGAAGACAGGACTCAGCGCCTGCCAGAATATTATAGTTTATTTTAAAAGGCTGCTGCATGTGGAGTTTACTGATACAACAATTGTGTGATTCCAGTAAAGAGCATGAAAAACAGAGCTCTGTCTGTTTGGCACTCAGGAGCTCAGAGGGCTTTACAGGCCCACCTGACAAATGGTCTCCAACCCAGTTGTTGGTAGTCAAGGAGAAATTCCCAAAAAACATCACCATGTAAGGAAAGAAGAACGAAAGACACTCAGAGAGAGGTGTAGAATGAAACAAATCACAATGAGACAGAAAAGATGTAATCAAAATCACAAGAAATGAGGTGCATCCAACAAATGAGTCAAATTTTAGAGAGAGAGGGACAGACAAGAGACTTGCTGTCTAAGATGAGCATTTTGTCCTCCAGCATTTTGGAATAAAGCCGAGCAGAACACGCATAGGAGCGTGAATCGAAATGCCGCGTTCGGTAATTTGAGTCAAAAATGCAAAATGATTTCTGTAAATTGCTGATTTTAACATGTAAACAACTTGTCTTGATCTCAAGGGGTATTCTTCATCCCCTATGTCCTCTTCCTCTTCACCTGTGGCATCCCCCTGTTTCTCCTGGAGACGTCTATCGGGCAGTACACTCAACAGGGAAGCATTACCTGCTGGAGGAAAATTTGCCCCCTGTTTGAAGGTAAACATAGCAACCAGGCTTTCAAGACGTTTTTAGCAGCAATGCACATTTGCAGCTTTGTCGAGTGGAATTTGTTGTCAGGATGTCAGGTCCGTTCAAGAATTTCACCAACAGATTAGTTTATTGGATATTCTAGAACAAATAGAACAAATATTTGGAACAGTTGGACAGTTATTTGGAAATCAGTTCAAGGCCCACTCAGAAAAAAAAACAAGAAATGTCAAATTGTTGCTTCAATTTTTAAATTTCCATTCCATTTCCATTTAGTTAGAGCCAAAAGCTCACCGTCATCGCCCACAGCCCAGTAAATACAGCCACACATCACAGTCCTCAGACCGGACAGGACAGTATGTTGTAACCTTGATTGACTCATTATTGTTTTGGATGGATTTACAGTAATTGCAGAGACTTTTCAAACAAAGTATCCTTATCACCCAGTCACCCCATGTTGTGCTCGTGTTATTCGACAGATTAGACAAAGTTTACTGAGTTCGCAAAAGGTAAATTAAGGGACATCACCAGAGCAAATAGTTGGAGGGGGTTGAGAGCTGACAGAGTGCAAATAATTCATTCTCCTTCTACTGCAGTTAAAGTTGGTTAACAACCCGGTGATGAGACACAATTTGTCATCCTGTGTCTCTTCAGCAGACCTCTGTGAAGACAAGTCTGGAAAATGTGCACATGGATCTGTTAATGGGTAAAATAGAAGTTTGGATGGGGAAGGGAAGCTGGAAAAATGAAAAACTCACCAGACCTTTAGTAAACACGGGGAGCTAAAACCGCAGGAAGTGTCTCAAAAATTCAAAGATAAAAAAAAAATATATATTTAGATTGAAATCAGCCTACACCAGCTCAAAAATTGTCTGTTTGAATTCAGAATGAATAATGTTCAGTATCCCGGGCCATTTAAAAAGTGCCTTCTCACTCATCCGTCTGTTTTGTTTTGTTTTCTCGTTCATGAGTAACCACCCAACACTGTACGGGCTAATTCACAGAGTGAATGAATGTAAAACACGGCCTTTCGGTTGGTTTTATCACTTGTCTAATCTATTGTTTAGTGAACCGTTCCGTCTGTGTCATCACACCTGTCTCAGTCTGAGCATCGGTTGGTTAAAGCTGTTACATACTGGCTTTTGTGAAATGTTTCAACGGACATGAAATGAATGAGTGGAATGAATGGATCATCAGCCAGACAGTACGCAGTGGAAAATATTACTACCAGTTACTGTTCAGTAACTCTAAGAGCTGCGATTGGTACTACTGTGATCATTCACAGAACCTGGGAAAGATCTGACCGTTGCAACATGTTAGTTGCTAAGCAGCTTATTCCAATTGTTTTTTATCTAAATAAATGTAATAGATTTATAACGATGACAATAATAAACTAGTTTTTCTTTTCAGGAATGGGTTACGGCAGTCAGGTGGTTGTTTTATACTCCAGCATCTATTACATCATTATACTGGCCTGGGCATTCTTCTACCTTTTCTCCTCGTTCACCTCTGAGCTACCCTGGGCGAGTTGCAGAAACAGCTGGAACACAGGTAGGACTTTAAGAAACGTGTGCAACAAGCGCCGGTCGTTAAAGTGAGTTCTTGAACGGAGGATAAAACCGCACATTCCGCTGGTCATACATGTGAAATGGACAACAGCGTCACCTTTCACCCCGTCCGAGTAGATCATTAGCCGGGGTCATTCCGTATTTCCTCAGCTGCACAGCCGTGTTTATTTATCTGGTCAATGGATGAAAAGGGGGCGTGGGGGTGATTCCTGCTCCCTTCAGCCGAGAGAGAGAGAGAGAGAGAGAGAGAGATTCTTTGACAGATGAGGCAGCTGTGGTGCCGGATTTTGATGCTTCCACCAAAACGAACATGTCAAGTCAAGTCTAGTCCACATATTTAGACCAATATTACATGGAATGCCTCAAAGAGCCCTACAGGCCTACGTAACGACAGCTATGGTGATCACTGGTAGTATCCGGCTCAGACGTGATGGGATGAAATCCTGGTGGTCACAAGGGTCAAGGGAGATGCAGCAGTAGTCGTATCTAGAACCGCTGTGATGCTTCTCAGTAATCCGGACCTCAACCCAAATTCAGGTTGGTGGCAGGGCAGCGTGTTAGCGGTCCTGCAAAAACACTCCACCGTAGAGGGACTTACGAAACGCCACCGTGGCTATTTTCAAACCAGCATCTATTTATACTGTGCAGCACAACATAGGATTTTATCTGCAAATGGCAATCAAAATATTTAATATTTCAAAAATAAATGACCACACCGGGGGTCATTGTGAAAGGAGGCCGTGTAAATATGATGTAATACTTTTGCATATTCGTCCTGTTCGTCTCTTTTTTCATTTGAAATTTACTCGTGTGTCTATACTTCATGACTTCTGTCGAAGGAAACATGTGTGGACTCACCCCCAGAGGTGGAGCGTGGAGTGTGAGGGGGTTACAAGCGCATGGAACATTTTTGGCATTGCTGGTTTGACAAATATAAATGTATCCGAGTATTAAGTGTCCTTTTGTGTTCAACAGAGACCTGCGTGGAGTTTAACGGTCAAGCCGGTCACAATTGGACCACGGGAGAAAATGTAACGTCGCCAGTCAGAGAATTTTGGGAGTGAGTAGAGAAAAAAAAGTCCAAAAGAGAACACCAACGGCTAAACTATGAATGCAATCTAGAGTGAATGTCATGTGACCAATGTGACCCGCAGGAGGAGAGTTCTCAACTTAACAGGAAATATCCACGAGCTGGGCAGCATACGATGGGAACTGGCCCTGTGTCTCCTGTTGTCCTGGATCATCTGTTATTTTTGCGTGTGGAAAGGAGTGAAGTCCACAGGAAAGGTAAGAGGAAAACAAAGTGTAATGCCACCCTCTGGAAGCATTAGAAAAAGAAAAAAAAGAACAGTAAAGTCTAAGCACTGAAGCATGGAGTCAGCCTTACCTGGTGAGCTGTGTCTGATAAGTGTGGTGCCTTACATTCCAAACGGACGTTCCACATAAAATCCCTGTAATTCTACGGGAAAAAAGGAAAAGTCCATTCGTTCCAGTGTATCCACAGGGTCAAGGCTCAGTCCGGCCTCTTTCATTGCCGCTCTGAAACGATTCCCGTCGAATGATTATCCCACCCAAGTCTGCTCCCACCGCTTCTCTCCTTTGTTCTTTGGCAGACGTACACACACCCTTGGCATGTCGGCAGAGAAAGAAGACCACGCCCAAATTGGAAACTCAGTCGTATTAACATCGCTCTATACTGTATATACATTTGTCTGAACATGCGCAGAAATTAGCTCCAGAGGAATTTGCAACGAATTTAGTAGGCGGGGAAGAGTAGAAAGCGTACTGTAGTTAAAATTATTTTGAACCGTCAGCTACACTTTGAACGTTGAAAGGACGTCATCACCTGCTTGCTGGCTCGCCCACAGGTAGTTTACTTCACCGCTACGTTTCCATACGTGATGCTGGCCGTGCTGCTCGTCCGTGGCCTAACGCTGCCAGGGGCCATAGAAGGAATCAAGTTCTACCTCTACCCAGATCCATCCCGCCTCACTGATCCCCAGGTGAGAGGACTTTAACCCATCAGAAAAATCCACCGCATCTTCGTTTGTCCCGTAACTGAGCCTGCTTATATAATCAAGAATATTTGTATTTTATTGTAGATTACTAACTACATTTGTAAATGAATGCTCTGCTGAAAATGAATAAGAAACGGTCAAATGTTTTACTGGCTGACTTATGGGAGGTGTAGATAACAGATAAATGGATGGGTGGTGAATGGATGGACCTATCGTTTGTTTTTGTCCTTCAGGTGTGGATGGACGCTGGTACACAGATATTCTATTCCTACGCCATTTGTATTGGGTGTCTAACAGCACTTGGCAGTTATAACAAGTACAACAATGACTGTTACAAGTAAGTAGTATGTTTGTTGTGTCTTTGACAGAAATTATGTTGGAAGTATGTTTTGAACCTTCATCCTGTTTTTTTTCCTCCAAACAATTTTGACTAAACCAGAAGTAATCACCCGTTGTTGTTTTTTTTAATGTTGCATTATTTAACTCTTTTTTGTTTCATTATTATGTATTATAGCCGTATCGGTGGTGAAATCTTACTTAGATGTTTTGTTTTGCTCAACAGAACAGCAATTTGTTTCAAATTCTATGAGAACCACTGTAGTAAAGTACAAACAGGTACCATTGTTATTGTAAAAAAAACAAACAGCAAAAACAAAAAAAAACTTTAAGGTTTGACTTTAAAAATGATTTCAAAATCCTCTTTTTGCTTTCAGGGATTGTGTGTACTTATGCCTTCTGAACAGCGGGACCAGTTTTGTGGCTGGGTTTGCCATCTTCTCTGCACTTGGCTTCATGGCGTACGAGCAGAACACGGATATAGCAAATGTGGCCGAGTCAGGTGAGCGATTGAGGTGTAAATAAATGAAGAAATACATCCATCGATCACTTAACAGGCATGATATTCTCAGACAGCACCCATAAATCATTCACACGTATAAAATGGACGTATTTTGAGTACGATTATTACTGTTCATGCAGGTCCTGGCTTGGCGTTCATCGCCTACCCTCGTGCAGTGGCCATGATGCCGCTTCCTCAGCTTTGGTCAATATTCTTTTTCATTATGATCATCCTGCTGGGACTGGACAGTCAGGTAGTTTCCCCCTTTTCCCATTTTTTTTGTTGTCTCTGTAATAGAAATCCTGAAGTGATGGTCAGAATCAGAATCCAAAATACTTTCTTCATCAAATTAGGTAACACTGCACTTGGTCATACTCAGGTATAGGGAAACACACACACACACACATAAAATAGGCCAGTAAGATACAAATAGCTACAAAGATAAAGAAGAAGAAGGTAAACTTCCAGGAGACCATATGTAATTGTAGATATTATATGTCAGTTATATGGTTTATATACATTGTCCTCCAATAAATATCCACAGTACTATAGTGTGTAAAGCTATGTAAAATATTTAGTATATATAGTATATATATATATAGTGTAATAGTTTACAGTTTAAATATAAGATTTTCGATATATTTTTCTCTCTTTGATTCTATTATTATACAGTATAGGATTAGTAACAGTCTATGGTTACAATAAACCATTGAAGTTGATGATGTGTGCAGTGAATGTTGCTTTGTTAAGAAAGTATAACAGATGTCTGTTTTTTTTCCCAGTTCGTAGGTCTGGAAGCCATCGTAACAGCAATATCTGACTTGAAGCCGTCCTTTTTCCACGTCGGCCATCGCCGTAAACTCCTTCTGCTTCTCATAAGCACTGTCAGTTTCTTCGTCGGCCTCGTGATGGTCACAGAAGTAAGATCTTACTAAACTCATCATCACCATGTTTTGAAAAATCTCTATAACCCAGACAACAACCTGTTGAATTCCCGTGTTGACCACAGGGGGGCCTGTACATCTTCCAGTTGTTTGACTACTACGCCTGCAGCGGGATGACCCTCCTCCTCTTTGCCGTGCTACAGTCTGTGAGCATTAGTTGGTGTTATGGTGAGTCAACTACATAAAATAAATAAAATGGCTTTTTTTTTCATTTAATTTGACAAAGCCTCATTGCAGCATTTCCATCTAATCACAGGTTCAGACCGTTTTTATGGAAACATAGAGGACATGGTTGGATATCAGCCTTGGCCCCTGATTAAATACTGTTTAAGATACGTCACCCCTGTAGTCTGCATGGTGAGTTATACTCCAGGACCATACAGGCCATTTACCCTGATTTGTACTGACACACACTGTCACACACACTTTACAGTAACCCAGCCTTGCAGACATTGATTTCCATTCATTTGACTAAAGTTTGAATTCAAATAGCAGAAAGCCATCATGCAATCACAACTTTGATTAGTCTTGTTTGATTTTATTCCCACGACTATTTTCAGGGGACTCTTATTTTCTCGTTGATCAAATACACTCCTCTGAAGTTCAATAATACCATGGACTATCCATGGTGGGGCTACGCACTGGGATGGTGGTTCACCCTCTCTTCGACGCTCATCGTTCCCCTCTTGATGCTGTACAATTTGATGATTACTCCTGGGACGTGCGGCGAGGTATGAGAATTAAAAATTTGCCATCAGGTGTCAGAAAAGCTTTTGATGTTTTTAATTAAAGCACGTATTCTTTTTATGTTTTATTTTTTAGAGGTTCTCCATTTTATGCACCCCAGCGAAAGACCTTCCTATGACCAAATCACAGAAAAACGCTATTGCACAACAGAACATTGCCATGGAGTCCATGGAGGAAATGACAGGAGTCAAAAGCGGCAGCAAAGATTTTGGATCTCTCTGACGAAAGAAAGAAAAAAAAATTCTAATGCACGTTTTTAATCACTCCTTCAAGCACTGCCAAACTTAAATGCTGAATCATACGATATTTGCTACGAACACGTATTTTTTTTAACTGCATTTGATCATTTGATGAAATTCTTAAAAAACATTTTAAAGCATGAACGTATCATCAAATAAAATAACATCTGTAACATCTTTTCTTAACCAAAATGTCATTATTAGCAAATATCACTAATGGATAGGTTGCAAAAGTATTCTGTATTTCGCAAGTGACCTTTTATGTTTGAAAGTGATTATTCATTGTAAGGAGAACAAAAAAATATGCACACGCATGTGAAAAAAGCGTCTGGATTCAAATCTGGCGCATTTTGTGCACCTTAGTTGACTGAGCCATCAGTTTAAAATGTGCACGAACTGCATGGCGGCCAGGTACTTTTTATCTTTGTATAACACCAGTGGACATGAAATGACACTGAATGTTAACATGGAAAACCAAATGCACAGAGACTGACTGTGCAGGTCTTACAGTCACATACTGTACAGATTTACTGGATGATCAGTTTTGAGCCTGATTTGTTGTTTGTAGTCGTCTTCATCCTCATGAAAGGTGCATCCAAGCTAGAATTTGGTACAGCTAAAGGGTACCTGTGTGTGTGTGTGTGTGTGTGTGTGTGTGTGTGTGTGTGTGTGTAGGTGGGTGGGTGAGTCAGTGGTTGGTTTAACACTAATACTTTAAAGGTAAGATTGAGTTTAAAATTTTGTGCATGGATAACAAATGCTGGAAATTATTTTTTGTTTTTGATTTTTTTTTTGTACTTTTTATGATCAGTCAATAAAAACTTTTGGGTACAAAATAAATGTTTGCGTCTGCCAGATTGTTTAATAAAATATTGTCATATTTTCTGACACCTGTTATTAACAGCCAATAGAGATAGATAGATAAGATAGAGAGATTAGATAGATAGATAGATAGATAGATAGATAGATAGATAGATGAGATAAGAGAGATAAGATAGATAGATAGATAGATGCTTACTCTGATGAGTCGTGCAGAATTTGTTTGTGCAGAGCTTCAAAAAGCAAATTTCAAAATAAGTCTGAGATACACGTGTTTTTTTTTGCTTTTTTTTCCAAAAACAGTATTTCATTTGCATAATTGTGACAAAAGAACACAGACCACATTTTACTTTACAGGATAATGTTGAATACATGTAAACAAATTGCATGACATAACGTTGCAGCAAAACTGACGGCTTCGCTCTGAAATACGTGTCTCACTGGCTGTGCTGCTTTTCTTTCTCCCCCAATTACTCATGTAATTATTATTATGAAATTATAAAAATTATGACTGTAGTATAACTACTGGAAATATATATATAATATAATAATATAATATATAATGACTATGCAAATGTTTTATGGTATCTATAAATATGCTTTTTTCTTCTTGAATGTACACACCTTTTACACAGAATATTAAGACAGACAAGGTTTTCTTTCAGAACTAAAGTATGATCATCAAACAGGTCAAGTTTATTGCCCAGATTTGATCCAGGCATTTTCATGAAAATATAACAGTGTTGGTTTGAGTTGTTACCAAAGTGCATCATTGTCCACTATCAAACATTCATACATAAGAACATAAAAATAGTTAAATAAAAAGTCATCTATTCACAGAAGAAGGCAAAAACGAACTACACTGATGTAATAGGATCTCGTTAAAACACATAACCAGAGTCTCAAAATGCGAAAACGTTGAAAGATTTGTGACTGATTGAAGAGAAAGTGTGGTTCTGACAATTCCTACTTAAAGCTTTATTTCACTTCCTGTCTCCCTCCCACAGAGGCATGAGTCTGTGCTAGTGTAAGTGCCCAGTCATGTACTGACGACTGCAGGTTTGTTCATTCTATGACCAAATACCTCCGAAAGTCAGGAGCCGCACTACATTTCTACATAATAAACCTACAGATTAAAACAGGTTACGCTTAAGATGAGTGCAAAAATAGAATTAAAGAAATCAACCTTTATTTTTCAATTAAAAATGGGTTTTTTTCTACTCAGAACTCTCTGGTGTAACATGGATATGAAAACTAAATTAAGATTGTTGGCCTATTATGCATGCACTCATGATTAAATTATTTTAATCTATGATGAAACAATGCCTTAACGTTATGGGGGAAATAACCAAAAGTAATTTAAAAACTACTGTACAGTACAACTTTGAATGTTTTGCACGGTTTGGTTTTATAACTTATAGCCAAATATCAAAGTGAAATGTGGCATCGTCATCGTCTCATGTTGATGCAGCTCAAGGTAAGGACCAACATAAATAGTACATTTATGAACAGCTGGGAGAACATCTTACAAACAGCCTTAATTACAGATTCATTATTTGGTAAATTTTGTTGTATTTTGTGCTTTTTTTCCACAAGGTTTGTATTTATGATTTATGACAATAGTAAACATTCATGAGTGGAGGATTTAGGGATCGTTGACTTTGGGATTTGTTAATACCAAATGAAGTGTTATGAGTATTTACTATGAACCCAGGTGTGATTTTAACCCTGTATCTTACGGGTCCATTGTTTTTTTTTGTTTTTTTTAACAAGTTGAGCACAGAAAAATGCTGTTATTGAAAATAGCACCAGACTTTTGACTTATCACCCCGTTTCTCCATCGCATACATATTGCACTTTTTAAAAAAGAGCATCTGAATTCCAAACGCCTCATGATACATGCAAGGCTCTGAAATCGAACAAGTGTTTTTTTTAAAACTGAACTAATCTACAACACACTTTACGGACTGCGTCTGAACGACAGACAGCAGTCCAATAACAGATACTTTAAAAAAATACGGGGCCAAAATTGTCACCAATCTATAATATCTTACTATGCTCTTTCTGTAGTACTCCAATACTCCATTGGGGGGTACATCCTGGCACTGCACCGTTCATGTGACAGGGGAAGTCCTGTTTGGCTAGCAAACATCCCTGCTTTCACTCTGCTTTCTATGCAGGAATAGTAATGCTGGATTTTGGGATCAAAGTTTTGGATCAGAAGGTTCATTCCTGCCTCTTCCCCCTTGGCCTGGAACACAAAGGGAGGCCAGCCTTCCCTTCTGTCTCCCTTTCAGTAATTTTTACTACGATGGACATTCCTGACTCCTCCGTCGACGTCTAATGCCCACTTCACCGTTCTCATTGTTCTTCACGCTGTCGTTCCACCTTCTCTTCAACTTCCCAACCTGCTTTAAAAAAAAATGAGGAAAAGTCAAATTATGTCGACAGAGATGAAAAAAAACTTTTTTATGGACTATTCCTGTACCAAACATCTGGGTATTTGGTGAGTATCCCTCCTAAGTTAAAATCATAATGAGTCAGATAAAGTTGAATTTAAAGTTCAACATTAAACTTGACGAAGGTTTTGTCAATAGTTTTTACAAATCAATGTATATAATTCTATGTGAGTGTAACTGATAAACAAACTGGCTGAACAAGAAAATCCGCAAAGCCATAAATGAACACTAGATGGCAGCAAACCACCAAAGACACAACGCAGAGCCATTCATGATAAAACTGCAATAATACCAAGCAGTTTGAAAAAAAAAAATGACATGATATTATGACTATTCAGTTATTTACTGAGATTATATAGCTTCAGTTTCATACAGTTTATGATTAAAAAACGGTCGCCCATCGGGCTGCTGAAAATGCTGCACATATAGACGGATGTACAAGATGAGACACTGCCTTGATTCAAAACCCACATCCCAGCGTAGAGTGACCGTACTTCCCAAACAAACACAAACACAGGACCAATAATTTAAAACAGACAGTGTGGCTTCGATGGAGGCACGAAATACAGTGCGATGCTTCCGCGAGTCCGATTCATGACTCATAACTCAAATTCATACGTCAGCTGTTTGAATTCTGCGTGACTAAGCTTATGTTCTGTGATGAGGATATGTTTGATTAAACATTGAACAAATTGTACAAGATGATACATTTCACTCATGACCAAACAGGCATAAATCTACCTCAGCATGTCTGTTTGGAATAATTGATCTGTAGTTCCTCTTCCTGTTTAAGATTGTTAATATTTTATTTGTCCATATTTTTGGACTGCGGTGTATGAAATAAACTCTAAGTCCGGAAATTGCTCAAACAAATATAAACATAATTCCTCCCACTTTTGCCTGTTTTTCTAGCTCTTTATCCAAGTTAAGAATTTACAGACCTTGGCATCGTGTTCGGCAAACTTCTGGAACATGTTGGCGTAAGTCCTCTTGTCCTGTTCATGATGTTCCCTAATCTTGCTCTGGCAGATGGAAATCTGAGCGCGAGCTGCTCGATTGGAGGAGTTCACTTGAAGCACTTGCTGAAAGTCGGTCATGGCCAGGCTGAACTCGTTACGGAGGAGACGGGCCTCCCCGCGGCGATACAAGGCCTTCTCGTTGCTCTCGTCCAGCTCGATCACCTGGTCACACACACAGATAAAAGATCGCTTAGAGACTCTTTCTCAAACTGGAAAAATGTTTGGTATGGCCGAAAAATCTCAAGTTTATTCACACAGCTCACCTTGTTGCAGTTCTCTACTACTTGGGAGTACTCCTTCAACCGCAGGAAACACAAAGCTAGATTAAGGTGCGATGTCAAAAGAAAGTCCTGTATCCTCTTCTGCTGCTCCATTCCTGTACCACACTCCATCTCCAGCCACGAAACTATTCGCTGGTACTGGATGACCGCCTGGTTGTACCACCCGGACTAATACAGAACGAAAAAGAAAAGCAACTTCTTAACGTGTAAATGACAAATATTATTCTATTTGTTAAGACTGAAAGCCAGCGAGGGCAGCGTACCTTAACGTACTGATTCCCTTTGAGCTTGACTACAGCAGCCGTCTCCAGTTTTTCAATCAAATCCATTTCCCAGGATTCTTTAGCCTTATGGAAGAGAGATGAGAGGAGCTTAATTTGACTTTTATATTTAGAAGAAAAATCAAGCCAAACTCATGCAAAAAAAAAAAAAAGAGTTCAATGCTGGAAGATGATCTCTGAAGTTCACCCTTTGAAAGTCTTTCAGGGTAACTTCGTAAACAATGTCTCTGTCCGGTCCGATCTTGTACTCTGGTTTGCCCTCTCTTCCGAAGGCGTACCTGTAATTCAAAAGAAAAGCATGACTCTGCTGACAACACGTTTTTGGAGATATTAGAGGGACAATAAGTGACAAGAAATGATATTTAAACCTTTAATTTGATCGGCTGGCCTGTGGTTTAGTTATAATATCAGCTCAAAATGATATCTTTGACCATTCATAATAATTCTGCAGCTATAGCCGAGAATACTGAAAAAAATTAAGTTATGTAAACGCTAATCACTAAACCGCAACATCATCAATAACATATCAAACAACTGCAAATCCTACGACTAGAGTGACTAAAAAACATGGAGGCGGACTTACTTTGGCTGTAAAGTGAGTACGCAGCACTCTCCTTTCTGCATCTTCTCCATGGCTCGGTCTACTCCCAGGGGAACACCTTTATCCTGCGCCTCTCCCACAATAAAGCGAACGTCCCTGGATTCAAACAAATGGCCGCCACAGCTCCCATCCAGGTGCACTGTCGATCACACAGCGCAAATCCACGTTGGTCCAATATTTTACTCGCAAAGACTCACTTGGTGTTATGTGTTTATACGGCACAGTAGGAGGGGTAGAGTTTAGTAACTGTTTATTGTATATGCCGCACTTGTCGCTGTTTATAATACAATTTAAACCAAGAGGGTTTTACCGTCAACGGTGGCTCCATCGTTGGGATTACAGTAACCGTCGCCTTTGACCTTTATTCGTCTCCTGATGCCGCCATCGTCTGTCAGCATCTCTCCCTCGAACTTGAGCAACTCCATCTTATTTTAGTAAACAATCTGTTATTATGGTTGCTTTTAAGACAGAAATACACGATATGTGAGAGAATTTAAGAAGAAAAAGTAACGGCTGAGACAAAGTTTGCCTTTTGGCTGAGGGGCATTAACAAAACACACACAGACCAGGTTTAGAACCAAGAGGGCTCCATCCAGAGACACACATTCATTCATTATCGTCCGTATATTGCAGAATTACTGCAGGTCAGTACTGTGCTGCACACACACTCACCTCAAATAGCACTGAAGCATTGGGAGGAATTTTGTGTGGATTTCCAGCTTCTCCGTAAGCATATTCCGGCCTACACAGTAGTGTGCACAGCTCTCCTCTCTGCATAGACAACACACTGACATCCCAGGCCTTCAGGACTTGTCCTGTGAAGATAATGGAGCAAATGAGCAAAAGAAATGATGCTGGGAGCCACATGTAACAGGAAAGCTTATGTAACAGCGTTTACATTGTAACACCTCTGGTTAACGAGGTGTGCGTATAGAATAAATGTAAAATATGCAGCGATGTGGCTCCTCGGGATTGACTGTCGCTGCAGTGAATTTGCATGTTTTTATCGTTTTGAGGCAAACTAGATTCGTTGTGCTGCATTGTGCATTTATCTGGCGTTCGTAGGCCTTTGAATGGAGCTTTATGTGCTATCACTTCACCTACAGCTGCCAAAATTAATCACTTGTAATCTACTGGTACTGTCCGTGTCATGGATTATTCAATAACATGATCCCACACTCCAGTCCAGCTGGCAGTGGTAATGCGCTAAAAGTTTGCCTCCCGAAGATTAAACACCAGAGAAGAGGGAGAAGACAGCACAGACGCATGTGGAGCAAGAAAAGACACTAAAGGGCGTTTGTTTACAAAAAGAAACAAAAGATCCTGCAGATGTGTGTCATCACAACAAAAAGGATGTTAAAATAATAGAATATTTTATTATATACTCATCAGGTGGGCCTAATTGAAATTATTATTTGGGATTTTCACATTTTTAATTATAAAATATTTCTATTATTGCTCCATTCAGGTCTAAAGATCTGGTAGGTGCTAAATACCTCCAAAATGCTCCAACTTCCAAAAACAAAATCCCTCGTTCAGACATAATTTCCCCTTGAAACCATTACATCAGTGGCGGTTCTAGCTTACTTGGTGCCCTGGGCGATATCAGAGAGAAAGGACCCAGCCGCCCACCCCATCCCATTCTGACGTCGCCCAGAGTCTCAGAGGTTCCCTACCTTTGCCCAGATTGAAGCAGAAAGGCTCCTTGCGATCTATGCTGCTGTCAAACGTCTTCCCGTTGAGGAGCTTTCCAGTGTAGTGGACAGTCACTCTGTCCCCGATCATCGGTCGGTCTCCGTCGACCCCGTGACGCTTCACAACCTGCACATACAGCCATCAGCTACAGTTATCTTCCGGACTCAAGACCAGCGCCGCGTATACGAGTCGACACGCACGACGGATTACGGCAAAGTGTTGAATTTAGTTTGAATGTAAAAAGTTAGTGCAGACTTGACACTCGTACATTCAGTAGGCGACGAAGAGGCAGAGGAGCATGAGGGAAGAACAGATAATTGCAGGCAAACATCAGGCCTGAGGAAATGTATATTGGAAGCGCAAGTACATTGTGTACTTTACTGACAAACATTCAAGTGACAGTGACTGTAAATACCTTGACTACTCCACGGTCTTTACCAGGCGTCACATCAATGCCTTTTGCAGCAAACGCGGCCGTGGCTGAGTGGCCATCCATAGGCTGGTCCGTGTCCGTGGTCATTTCTGCGTGTAGACATCACACACACATGTACACAAAATGTCATGTAACTGGAAGTTACAAACGTCCTTTAGGGTGCACACTGTGTGATGTTCGAGACAAAGTTTGATATCTGCCGTAACTCTTCGACGTTTTGAGTTTGGTAATCTACCCGTGTGTGTATACTAATAACCCAAAACTGGATGGAAGCGATCTGATTATTTTGTGGTTTTCCAACAGATTTGCATTACAGAAAACCCAAATTAGGATGATTTCATCCCATTTCCAAAGACTTTTGTGCTATTTTACTTTCTGGAGCCCATAGGTAGCGTAGGTCCATTTCATCCTTTCAAGCTTGTGCATGTGTGCATGTGTGCATGTGTGTGTGTGTGTGTATGTGTGCGTGTGTGTACCCACGACAATGAAGATTCAGCCGCCCTGCTCTCTCACAATCAGTGACAACACAGATATTATCTCTGATGAGACATAATTCTCTGAGAGTACTTCTGAAATTTGGTGGAGCCTCTGACTCACAGCTGAATGCGTAAAATCTTATCGATGGAATAAGAAGATATGAGGCTGATGTCTGTGGATTTAGTGTAATTTCAACTGATTGAATTGTTGAAAGGAAGAGCAAAAGCCTCAGTCTGCGAGACAATTTTTGATGAGACAAAATTAAAAATGGCTTAGTTGAGACTGTATTTTGTATATATTTTGAGGTTATTCATACAGTCATACATTTGTGATTGTTAGGCTTTTGATGAGCTTTTGGCTTTAATCCAAGGACATCAGCCTCATATCTCATATAGCCTCATTCACTACATATTCCAACACACCCTGCTTCTATTGTAGCCCTGTAAAATATGACTGCTGTATCTCTAACAGCTTTTATATATTAGCTTATACATATCTATTCCTACATATGAGCTATGGAGCTCGTCCTGCACATCGTTCCTGTCTTATAGACGTGGCTGCAGGCGTTTTCAATCAACCGGCTGTTACAATCGAAGCATTATCTAAGGACAACAAGTGCATCAAGGGAACGAGGACAATTAGGACACACGTATTGCGAAAAAAAGGAGTTTTCTGCTGCAACGTCTTTCAAAAACAGGAGATTGCAGAGGCAGTTTCTCGGAGAAGGCGATGGAGGCCGACGTTGAGACTCAAGATTGTTTCAGAGTAATGAGAGCAGGTTTGAGGCACGAGCTGTGTGATGGTGTGTGTTATTGTGATACCGGTGGGTTGTAGTGGTGCTCAAGTGCCTGCGGATCGGTGTAATGTAGTACATAAATGTCATCGTAAAATTTTATTTATTAACACATTTGTCTCCTTTTGTAAATTGGTCCGCCTCTGGTAGATTTTATAATCACGACCAAAAAAAAAAACCTAAAAACATGTGTGTACTTTTTCTGTCACAGTGAGCTCTTTTTTATTTCTGGGAAGGGTAAACTTAGGGCCCTGTTTGTGTTGGAGGAATGTGTTTACGAGAAAAGTTATAAAAATGGAGACAAGAGAAGTCTCGCCTTTAGCTAAGAGGTTATTGTTTTTTTTGTAATTGCACAGAGCTTACACGGTTTAAAACACTGATGATGTGGATCGATAGAAATGTTCACAAGGACGTTTTTCTGTCTTTTGATACAAACGGCCTCTTTTTTGAATAGTGAGTTAACACAGTAGCTGAGATCAAACGTAGAGATCAAATATTCATATTTGAATGGGATATTATAAATCAAATTGAAAGGATGTTCCACAAACAGTATCAGGTGCTTCCATTACTCTAATCTTGTATTGACGGGTACACAATTTCAAGGTAATGTTAAATGTGGACACAACGATTGAATAGATGCACAGATTCGACAAAAGCTGCAAAACATTAAAAGTAACAAGTCAGAGTGATTTGAGTTAATACACAAAGTTTATCAGCATCAGAATCCAAAGTAACTCCTCCTGACTAAAATCCGGAGCGATCACATAACGTATGCAGCTGCTCATTAATAGCAATTAATCCAATAATCCTCTGATATAGTCCCGGTAAGGAAAAATATCAACTCTTGAGACAGGACTGGCCTTTCCAGCGCCGCATGAGTGATTTTCTCTCCTGTTCCAGGACTTTTCTAGGTCAAACCTGATTAAATTTCTGCTTTCAAGTCTCATCCAAATCAAGAAGTGAAGTGAAGTCCAAATAAAGGATCTGTGCCTCGTTTTTTTTTTGGTTTTTGTTTCTTTTTACTGAAGTCTTCCGTTTTAATTCAATCTAAAGGTCCAAACCCAGGCTCTGGTCCAGAATCTGGTCGATGGATGTTTTTCACAGCGTCTGTCCCATTTTTCTATCTTTTCATGTCTTTCCACCACATTTAGAAATAATTTTCAATAGATGATAAGTTCCTTCTATGCATCATCACGTTGAGATTAAAAACATATTTGATCAGGCAAACTGACCGGGAAACATTCAGATTTACTGCAAAGGCTCAGGACTGAGGTAGACGTAAAAAATAGGTTAGGCACACACACACACACACACACACACACTTACAGGGCACTGATCATTCGACAGCCTTGTGGCTACTTAACATTTCCGTGGGGATGGATAAAGGCCGTGTGTTTTTGCTCAAGGACAGGCTTTTGTAACAGTAGCAGTTTTTACTCCCCACAAGGTTTTTCCAAATGTCCATCTTCTCTCTCTCTCTCCTCAGCTTCTTTTCTGGATATTCTAATTGTCGTGGATGGTCACATGCACGTGCTGTATTAAGTTACCGTTCCATGCTGACCAAGAGCTTCCACATATGAACATTCACCAGTGGATCTCAGCCCGACCCGAGCAGACCTGGAAATAAGACGCCTTTATTGAATATGAATGAAATAATCCGCATGAACTCCTCTTCCTTTTGAAGAATCGAGAGGTCAGAAGCTGCGGGGGCTCCGGCCATCACATAACCTGTTTCCCCCCCCGCCGCACACAGCCCTCCACGTCCAACTAACTTGCTATTATTTGCGCAATTTGTTCCGATTGTTCAATTTTGGTTTCTGTCCGCGTGCGGCTGAAAGGATGAAGCGTTTGGGACAAAATGTCTCTGTCCTCTTCTTTTCTTCTCTTGACACTTTGCTGTGCTCTTTTATATTTTAGGCATTGGACTTTCTGATGGAGCTCCTCTGTGTGCACGCACGTGTTTGTTCTTGTGGACGTGTTTGTCTGTCTGTGTTTGTGTGTGTGTGTGTGTGTGTGTTTGTGTCTGAACATGATGTTCCTTCCATTCACAGTTCCCTGTTGGCAAAGCCTTGATGGTGCTCACCAACCTACAACCTCCATCCTGAGAAAGCAGACAATTTTAGGGACGTAAAGGCAATAACGGCCATTATTCGGACGAACCAAAAAAAACCAACCTCACATACGACTGACGTTCGTGTAAACCAAGCGGAGTACTGCGTGAGTTGCCCTTGTTGGTCAAACCACACACACACACACACACACACTTATTGCATTTATGTATGAAAGGTGCGTTTTTGTGAGACGTGAAGCAGAGATTCCAGACGAGTGGGGAGGACGCAGATAAGAAGCCATACCTCACTCAGATACTCTGCGCAGGAATGCAGGAACAAAGATCACCGATGCAGAGTGAGCCTCCGTACATCGTGTCTCACGTATGTATTTACATCACAGCTGATTCACACTGGAACATGTGAGCACACCGTGTCTCTGACAGCGTCCTGAGTGACAAACCCACGGAACGTTAACACGGAACTGACACACACAACTGCTTTTTAAAGTAATAACACGTTGGAACCCTGTCATCGGCCTGGACTGTTACTTTCAGGGACATCAGGTTTGGAACTGTACGGCAGTGTGTGAACTACCTGATTGAAAGTATGGATTTCTCCAGACGACTGGACAGCCTTGGTGGATCATCTTCACCACTCTGATGAGCCAAAAACTCTTGGACAAGCGGGTATTTATCTTCATCAAATATCTCCCTCAAGCGCCCTGAATCATCTCTGGGAAGCTGCCTCAACCCGTTTCAGTAACAAAAGTCTCCTCCATCCCGGCCTCGTGTAAATATAAATGTTTTGATTGCAACATTTAAATAAAATGTCTCTTTTGCGGCTGTTGTCTGCTGCGCTTTAACAAACTGGTGTTTGTGTGCACAGACAATAAACAAGCGGTTAGTGTTACTAATTCCAAGAATCTGGGTTATACAACCTGTAATTTATAGAGATACACCTAAGCCTAAGGGATTCTGGATGTGATCTTATGTCCTCACACTGCCAAGTGCCACACAAACACACACACACACACAGACACGTTGGGAGTCTTATCTGCCCTTATTTTCCAGAACATAGTGGGATCCAAGCTGTAACCTCAAATGGCCCCACACGTGAGGCAAAATCAACACTGCATCCGCGGAACACACACACACACACACACTTATCAAACACACACACGCCTCATCAATCAACACTAGTTTGCTGTTTTATCAAACTGTTGTCTCTCCATGTAAAAAGCCCGAGTATTGTAACATCTGAAAACCGAGTAAACACGTGATCAGATAACAGATAACGGATGATACAGAAACGGAACTCACATTTATCTTGTTCGTCTCCTCTTGTGTCTTCAACGAGTGAGCCGCTGCGGCGTGTGTGAGTGTGAGTGTGTGTGTGTTTAGAGAGAGAGAGAGAGAGAGAGAGAGAGACCCCGATGGATTTCTCGGTAGCTGGTGTGTATTCCTCTAAGACGGAGCCCGCCCCTCTCACATGCAGAGTACTAAATGTTCTGCCCATGTGCCTCCGAAGCCCTCCTTCTCCCTTCACCCAGCCACGCTCCGAGCCGAGCCGAACCGTGCCGAGCAGCGTCGGTGGACTGACCGCATGGAGAACCGAGCAGAAAATGACAAGAGGTGGGAGACTTGGAAAGAAGGCAGGGAAGAGGATGAGGAGGAGGAGGAGGAGGGAGGAAGGGAGGGATAGGACGGGGGGGCCGGTGGAGAGAATAGACACGAGTAGAGTAAAGTAGAGTGGAGTTGTGGGAGGCGCTGCTGTGTGT
>OMNV01012927.1:0-17305 GCA_900303265.1 Brotula barbata
CCCTGGATCCCGGTTGCCGATTCTGCCTGTCTGACCACCCGCTACACGCCAGCCCCACATGTACCGTCGCTGATTACTATCGAGATCCGGAACCGATCCTGGCCTGCTGGACCCTCGCCTCCTGTCCAGTCCTAACCTTGGTTCTCTGTTCACGAATAAACTTTGTTTGCCTGAAAGAGTCTTGGTCGTGCATTTGGTTCCAAACCTCCTGTGCTCAGTTCCGTGACAAATGCTGATGAATAACTTGTTTACATCACACGTCAAGGTTCATTACAGGTAGAACGGGTTCCTGCACAGTGTATGTCCTCTCACTGCTGCCAAAATGATAGAGGAACAGGATTAGATTTAGATCAAGGAGGTAAAAGAAAGACGACAGAGCGTGATGCTGGTGAAATACAGTATAACAGGGGAGCAGCAGTGTTACTTTCCAAAAAAGAAGGAACAGCTTCTCCCCAAGGCAAAAGACCACGTGTAAGCATTTGAGAGGACTGACGCTGTTTGCTAATTAATTACACTCCTAATCGTACGACAGAAACACCCTTTTTATTGTGCAGCTTTTCGAGCAGGGATTACTTCTAATCTGTGTGTGTGTGTGTGTGTGCTGAAAAAGGTATTTTTGTCTTGGGGCAAAATAAAGACCCAAAACATTTTCAGACACCTGAAGCAGCAGAGCACAGTCAGCCTGGATTCATTTTCAAACTTTCTTTGTTAATATGTGTGGTCATAAAGTGGATCCACCTTTACCCTGGTTGAGTATTTCCGGGATAACTAGACCCCAAGGGTTTTACTGATAACAGATGGCGAGATGGTGTTGTGAGCGTCGTGAAATCTCTTGAAGCCCCGATGGTTGTGTTTCCATGGATCCTGTTGCGGAGCAATCCGGGCCTCTGCTGCTTCACATGGATTAGATGGAACACGTCAGAGGGGAATTAAGTCTGTGCAAGTGCTGATGAAAGTGAAACCATTGGAACAGGTCGCTGCCTGCAATGTCTGTTTACCTGCAGAAGACAAGGATGACTCATTATTGCATGAATAAGATGATCTTGTAATTAATATTTCATTACCCATGTGATAAAAGAGATGGTCTGTGGAGTGGTGTGGCAACATGTCCAAGCTCTCCTTAGGGCCTTGGCAGGCTAACAGAGGAGGAGGGGATGTGGTCATAATGTCCATAGGTGTAGTTAACACATTACCTGCTTTGTATGAATACATCCAAGCGAAATACTGAAAGTTGAAAATACAAATATACAAAATCAACCTCACATAGTAGAGACATCAAAACTATAGACAACACTTAAAGGATGACACTCAAACATGAGTACATCCAACCGGATGAACTGGATGATTGGATTGCCAAAAGATTGTGCCTGGATTGTAGAGGTTGACACTGTTTCCTCACAGAAAGAAGATCTGGAGAGATCTGAGGACAGTATCGTTCTATCACACAGCCACGTTGGCATGGGAATGGAGCGCTGATCCCCTGTAGATGATTCTTTCTGCTCTACTGTGATAGTTACAGTAGAGAGACAGACTGGAAGGACAGGGCAGAGAGAGGGGACGACATGCAGCAAAGGGCACAGGCTGGAATCGAACCAGCACTGCTGCGGTATGTGGTATGCGCTCTGAACCGATAAGCCACCAGGACGCCCAGGTGACTGTTATTTGAGTTGAGCTGCTGGTCATAATCTCCTGTGGGCTTCTCTCCTTTAGCCTTGTTCTCAGTGCTAGCTAAACAACAACAGGAGGATAATACAATCGGTGGGAGGGACAAGGCCGGAGCATTTGCTTTGTTATCTTTGGATTGTTAGTGTCAGGAAAATAAGTAATGCTACATGTAACTGGGTACCTGAAAGTTTCCTGCACCAGTGAAACAGGGGAAGGCCAGCAAAGAAAGAGAGGTGTTTTTCTTTGTCTTTATGCCAGTAAAGGATCAACCTGCAGTGTGTCAGGGGGCATCTGTCATCTACAGCCTGTTTGTTATTTATAGGATATCCTGTCTCGTGCGTGTGTGTGTGAGTGTGGGTGTGACACTGACAGAGACATACTGTGTTGTTAAGCCAAAAAAGAAAAAACGTTTTATGGGCAATGGGAAAAGCACTTTATTGTTGTGAAGTAAGATCATTTGGAAAGGCTGCGTTCCAGTGGTCCTTTAACCCCTTAGACGCTGGTAAATAAATTGGTAATTGAGTGCATTTTACACCAGACAGTTCAAGGCTCAGTATACATTCAATTTTAGTATGTACATAGAATAGAAATTTCAAAATCTCATTTTCTAGAGTTGTCAATTGACAATATATTTATATTTAAAGTTTTACGTTTTGAAAATGATTGAAATTCATCATAGAAAGCCTTATTTTTAAAGCTATAACATGTTAATTCCCCTTAATTGTCTCTTAATTCTAGATGTGTTGGGTATCATTTTGTAGAAAATTCCCCAGAATGCATCCTGATATGTTTGTTTGGCTTAAAATGAGAATAAAGCCATGAGTAATGAGTAGCCAAATGAGTAGACAAATGATACTAAATGAGTAGGTTGAGCTGTACTTTCACTTTGGACTTGATAATGAAGAAATTAATGCTTTGCAGGATGTACCCCGCCTTTTGCTCAAGGACCACTGGCATAGGCGCCAGCTCCACCGTGAACCTAACATGGACAAGCGGTGTGGAAAATGGACTTCAGGGGCTCTGTAGTACATAGGGCTACGATAATAAAATTTTACAAAATCACAAGTTATGTAAAAATCATGAGATTTGTGTAGTGTGAAAAGACCCATTAAATATATCCAAAATCCTTTAACTAGTCCTGAACAGTTAAGATTAGGCCTTAAAATGTTCTCAGTATATTCCCCAGTAAAGTAAATACATCAATACACGATGATCACCACTACACATACAGTAAAGTGTGGTCAATGACTGAAAGACATATTCCCACGTATTGATTTATTACTGTTTCTCATTACTGCTTTTGGGAAGTAAGACTTCCTCCTGTTTTTTGAAGTCACACGTCATCAGAATGAAACCGCTGTTGCTCTCTGTTCCTTGTCTCTTCCTCTCACCTCACTCCACACACACACACACATAGATATGATTTAATTATCATTTTAGGTTTAGGTTTCCAAAAGTCACAAAAATATCAAGATGTAGATGATAGATAGATAGATAGATAGATAGATAGATAGATAGATCTGTGTATTCATTTTATTTATCTATTTTTCTCTATCTTGATGTTGCACAGCCAGTACTGTACCCGTATTAATACTCAGCCAATCGTGTGAACGCAGAGCAGAGAGCCAATAGCGTTTCGGGATGGCCTTTTTTAGCCAATCAGGCATCTCGGGGGCGGAGCCACAGAGGTTTCCTCATTCTTTTTTTGGTAATGCTTCTTTCGTGTTTTCAGTCACACGTTTTTGAACTTTGCGGTGCTGGATCCTCCGTAAAACATGTGCCATCGACGAAGTTACACAACATAGCATAAAGGGAACTGATTCCCGTGGCGCGGGCTGAGAGTTAAACCACCGTGAAGGTGTAGAGCAGCATGGAAAAAGTCAGCAAAGATGTCAAGACCAACCCGGTAGCAACGGCGAATGTTTTTTCTAAAGTATTCTTCTGGTAAGTCGACAAGTTATGTTGCTTGGTGAGTCAGTGGGCGGCGGATGTGGAACAACGTGGGGACGCTGTTGCTTTTGTTCATACAGAAAATGATAGAGAGCAGTTATTTGGGTGTGCTAACACATAAGATGATCCACGTTTGGTTCAAATGAAAAAGTACGAGGTGAGGACGAGTCAAACCGGTTAAACATCAGGTCTAACAAAGAAGATAACAATATCATTGATAAATTTCGCTCCTTTCTTATTACGGTTAGGTAGTTAGCTGTGTGAGGAAATGACGCCAAACTCTCACTCACTTCGCCTTCATCACTTGGTTCAATTGCAGTAATATTTTTCTGCTGAGTCATGGTATGGCAAGCTCACTCAAAAATTTCGTTAGCATCACTTTGTCCATCGATTCATGACCCGCGTTGTGGCTGGAGCTAATCCCAGCAGTCACTGGGGGACACAGCCATTCACACCTACGGTCAAATTAGGTATTCCATGTCACCTACGCTGCATCCATGGAGTTGGGAGTAAACTGGAGTACCCAGGCTTCAGGGCAAATGTGCTCCTATTTGAAGACGGGAACACAAAACTTCTTCCATTGTTTGTACTTTACTCCACCTCCACAAAACGGTCCTTCAAGTTTCAAATCTTTGTTATGAATGTGAATCACAGTTATTGTTTGTTACACTTACAATAAAAGTGCAGCGTGGTGTGTTCGTGAATATTTTTGAATGGGCTCGTCACTCTTTTTATAACACGTGACATTACATTTGAAGTCTATTAATTATGATGGAATCCTGCTCGTAGACATCGTCACGATCTTACTCTTATTTCTACTACAGGTGGTTGAATCCCTTGTTCAGCACTGGATACAAACGCAGGTTGGGGGAAGATGACATGTACGAGGTGTTACCAGAGGACAGGTCAGAGAATCTTGGACAGGACCTACAGAGGTAAAGAGGTTTTATCATTATCAGTGAGCCTGTGTAGTTTGTATTTAAATCAGAACATTCTGTGTTCGTACTGTATATCAGGGGACCAAATGTGCTCCTCTGATTTTCATGACTCAAAATGTCGTTCTACTGGTCGCACTTAAACAATGACACCTCAAAAGCAATACGCATCTCCTATTCCAGACACCGACTTCATAATTAAGTGTTACTGGCACTTTTCAAAACACTGCAACACTTAATCGTTCTACTTTTGCTACACTTAACCATTGGCTTCTAAACGTGCATTTTCGTGGCCCGATTAAAGTTTTTTTTTGATTACATTGCACATTCTTTGATGCATGTCATCCCTTCTCTCTGATCTGTCCTTCCTGCCTGTCTCTTCTATTGTAACTATCACATTGATGCCAACAAAAACATACTGAAATGTTTAAGCAATTCTTAGCAATATTTAACCCTGGGCAATGTCCCTTGTCATTACCACATGGTTCACTGGCGTGTTTCCTTTGGTATGAGATGATAACACATTGACAGATGCGTGTCCATCCCACGTGAAAGAGTTGATGTTTTATGTTGAGGTGTGTCATGGGGAAGCCTCTCTGTTCATTCCATTGATCAATAGCAGAATGAGTGTGAAATTTTGGTAATCCGGCAAACTGTGCTTTCTTCAGCCGCACAAAGATAGAAGTAAGGGACAGTACAATAAAAGACAAACAAATCTTCTGGATTCCCAAACAGACTGTGTCATGCTTTTAATGACCATAACACTCCGTGTCATTTTTTCTTTTCCTGCTGTGAATCTTTCTTCAAGCACACTGCGTGTGTAGCAGCAGAACTCTCTCACCTAATTCACATTACATATCTTGACACTCAGGCAGCAACATGGTAATAAAACTTTGCGGTGAACATATGTGTCTAACTGAATTTACTGTACATGCAGAATAGCATTTATGGCATCTTCAGCGTGATAAGCACAGGGTTCAATAAGGGTCCATTACAACAATAAAACAATAAAAACAAAACTCATCATCCAAGGTTGACTATAGCAGCAGAGAATGGCACAAGAGCACCTCTCCTTGGTTTCCAAAGGAACTGGCATTAGCACAGTAAACAGAACACCTGCAGTCCTATGTGACATCATTGCAGGTTAAAACCTGTCTTTCACCAATCAGATTGCGGGAGTGAAACTATTTCTCTTGGTATTAATTTAATGGAAGACATTTCTTTGATTATATGAATTAGGTTACAAGACAAATTCCTTTACTGCTTTTTTAGTCTGTGTGGTTTCGAGCTACGCTTCAGAAACGAGTCCTGACTCATCTGGCCACATCTGTTTCAGCGCCTTTTAATACAGAATGATTTCAAATAGCATGACATCTCTTTTGGGCAGTTGCTGGGAATATGAAGTTCAGAAATGTACCAAAGAGCTGCAGACACCTAGACTCTCCAAAGCCATCTTTAAATGCTACTGGAAATCATATTCATTGCTCGGCATCTTCACTCTCGTTGAGGTCAGTAACAGTGTCCTTATTCCAAAGTAACAGTAGTTATCTAACATTATATATCTGCTGATTCATTTTTGTTTCTTAATCCACCATCTGGTCCCCTGCATATCAGGAGGTCATTAAAGTCATCCAGCCAGTCATTTTGGGTAAGATTATTCTCTACTTTGAGAATTACGCCCCAGAAGACAAGAAAGCCTTACACGAGACTTATGGCTATGCTGCTGCGCTGTCGGTCTGCACCATCAGTCTGGCGGTGCTGCATCACCTCTACTTCTACCACGTCCAGAGAGCAGGCATGAAGATCAGAGTGGCAATGTGTCATATGATCTACAGGAAGGTTAGTAAAGGGATTTTGCCATAATTTGTAATCAAATGTTTGTCAATTTGTTTATTGCGCTAACACAACTGTTGGTTTTCTTATCATCGTTATGTTCCATCACTGATATGATTCTTGTCTCCCTTTAGGCTCTGTGCCTCAGCAGTGCAGCTATGGGGAAGACCACAACAGGCCAGATTGTCAACCTCCTGTCCAATGATGTTATGCGTTTTGATAATGTATGTGAAATTTCAAGCAGTCAGAAAAGTGAAAGAACACGCACAATGGATATGTACAGAACGTAGAGGAACCCGTGGAAGAAATCTTGATACATTCTTTTTATGTTGCTGATCAATCATGGCATACTCTCTTGAACAGGTGACTATTTTTCTGCACTTCCTGTGGGTGGGGCCTCTCCAGGCGGCGGCGGTTTTGGGGCTGCTGTGGGTGGAGATAGGTCCGTCTTGCCTGGCAGGCATGGTGGTACTAATGTTCCTGATGCCTACACAAACCATGTTTGGAAGGTTGTTTTCAAAATTCAGGTAAGATGATATATAAATCATATTACATTAAGACTTTTCAGATACCTTAAAATATTATATTCTACTAAGTGTGTCAGTGTTATTAATACGAAAATCCTATTTTTCCCTCTTTATAGAAGTAAGACAGCTGTGCTCAGTGACAGCAGAATCCGCACAATGAACGAAGTGGTGTCTGGAATGAGGATCATTAAGATGTATGCGTGGGAGAAACCCTTTGCAGCTCTGGTGACGGAGGTCCGAAGGTAAACGCTTAGATAATTAATGTACAGTAAATGCGTGACCCGTACATTTTCTGAACAGTTTGGGAACAGAAAGCATTGCTAAAGGCAAGGGAATGTTTTTTCCTCTAGGTTGTGTTCTGTTGCCGTGAGGAAGACTGCAGATGTTAGTTTAGCATAGAAGCATGCCACTTAGCTGCTTATGTATAATTTGAATTGAATGTATAATTTGAATTGAATGTATAATTTGAATTAATGATTGATTAATTTCTGTAATCAATTAGTTGAATAACTGATTAGTCAGGACAGTGCTACTTTGAATGTCATTGTGCTTTTAAACATTATGTTAACCTTGTCATGCATGGAGGCCTTGTAATCGTTGCTAATGTGTGTAAACAGGAAGGAGATCTCCAAGATCATGATGAGCTCCTACCTGCGGGGCCTCAACATGGCCTCTTTCTTCTCTGCCAGCAAGATCATTCTCTTTATCACCTTCACCGTCTATGTTTATCTGGGAAACACCATTTCTGCCAGCCGTGTGTTTGTGACCGTGTCACTGTACAGCGCTGTGCGACTCACTGTCACCCTCTTCTTCCCCGCTGCCATCGAGATGCTGTTTGAGAGCCGCGTCAGCGTACGGCGAATTCAGGTACCTCACACGGTGGTAGAATACATGCCTGTTTTATTGCTGTTTTATAGGCATTATGTGTTTGGTTAGCCATTTGAACTCTGCTTCTTCTACTGACTTTTGTTTTCACATGCATGATCAAGGAGTTTTTGATGCTGGATGAGATCAGAAAGTGTGGCTCAATACTGCCGCAGGAGGAGAAACAAGAAGTCTCTGTGGAGATCAAGGATCTCATATGCTACTGGGACAAGGTTGGATTACTGTTAGTACTTAGTGATAAACAGCACAATGATGAGCAGAACATACACAGGCGTTAGGAAAGAAATCAAGTTCTGTATATTGAATCATACCAAGTTAAGTTTCTCTCTTTGTTAACTTCTGATTATTTTAATTTGCAGAGTCTAGATGCCCCATCTTTGCAGAATGTCTCTTTGTCTTTGAAGTCACCTCAACTATTGGCTGTAATTGGGCCAGTCGGTGCTGGAAAGGTCAGTGATCTCTCATGTTACTGCCACTGCCCTTTAAACAGAGCAAAAATTAGCGTTGCATGGTTTGCACACTTATCTTTTATAAGGGGAATAAAAGCACTAAACATTTCAGGTCTGATGATTTTTTTTTATGCCTATATTTTCATGCAGTCATCCCTATTGAGTTCCATCTTGGGAGAGCTGCCTTACGAAAAAGGGGTGCTAAAAGTCAAAGGTCAGCTGACCTATGCCTCCCAACAGCCATGGGTGTTCCCAGGAACCATCCGCAGCAACATCCTGTTTGGGAAAGAGATGAACCCCCAGAAGTATGACAAAATTCTGCGAGCCTGTGCTTTAAAGAAGGTGAGTGGTGATCTGATTCAGATTGCCTTAACTTTCAGCACACCACGGACCCATTACAACCACAATGTAATGCTCTTTTCAAACTGACTCCATACACGACAAAGAAGCAGCAGGCCTGCATGATTGCTCCTGTTGGAATGTCCTTGTCTCTCACACTAGATGCATCGCCACATGACTCTTCAAATTTCCATGCAATATCATAATTCTTATTATTAAAGCTCTTTGACATGAAATATATGTACTGATGTGGACGGAACCCTCTGAACTTAAATGTTGTACATATGACTGTTTTTGAAATTGCCTTGAACTGATTGAACTTTAAGTTGAAGGAGACATAAGCATGTAATTTGTAGCGTAGATTTGTGTCTACAGTAGATAAAAGTGAATGATTTTGCTTGAAGATTTTACGCAAACGTATTTACCAAAGGTAGCATCTACTTCATTTGAGTCATTTCTGATTAAATGCAACACTTGTGTGCTACTTGCAGCCAGTCCACAATGGAATCAGTCAATTTTACGATGAATCTGAAAGATTACCTTGTGACATTTTTCAGTCATAGTCATCTATTATTCATTTTCAGATGATGATAGGAATACATTCCCACAGTTAAAGCAATAATGTGTCTGAGTAACAGACAGAGTGGGCCATATGTCTATTTGGCTTACAATGTGTGTGTTCTGATATTAGTTGTCTGATTAGGTCAGTGTCATCACTAGTCTATTGATGCTTGTGAATTACACAGAAGTAATACTCCGTTGTGTGGTTTAGGACATGGAGCTCCTCCCAGATGGAGACCTGACACTGATCGGGGACAGAGGAGCTACACTCAGTGGGGGGCAGAAAGCTCGTGTCAACCTGGCCAGGTAGGAGGACCATACAAACTTTGTTACAAATAAGTCATGTTATTCCGACAGAGATCCGATCACAGGACTTGCACATATACCTCGCATCAAGATGCGTCCCAGTTGCTGTCCAATTTGTGAGCAGATCTCAGCATTTGAGCTGTTGCGCTGGTTAAGATCATCCGTCCTCTGTACTGCCTTAATCTGAGTATAATTAAAGTTTATAGTGCATATAACCATATTGAGTGTCACGAGTACAATAAATGCAGACCAATCTACAACAATTACACATATAAAGTAATACCAAATGGCAAACCCTGCCATTTTGATGCCAGACGTAGATTACTTGGGAGTTGTCTACAAATATGTTGTCATGTGTGTGTTGTCAGGGCCGTGTATCAAGATGCTGATCTGTACCTGCTGGATGACCCCTTAAGTGCTGTCGATGCTGAGGTTGGGAGACATCTGTTCGAACAGTGAGTGACTTACAAGCTACAGAATAAGCGGTAGGCACAGTCATGGAGACTTGAAACAAAAACGTGTAACATAAACATACTTTGTCCAGACTGGCTAAGTTTTCATTCATTGACACCTTTTTGCTGTGGAAGCATGAAGAGATCTTAAAACCATAAGATTATACTTGGACTTTCACTTCAGAGCCGGAGTGGGAAGTCTTTGGCATCAGATCACAATAGTAAAAAGATCAGAGATGTTACAGGTTTGTCTCATAATGTCATATTTTACTTCGATTTTGCTGGTCTCCCTTATATATTTTAGTCAGATAATTGGATATCTATAGTGGACCCTTATTTTGGAATTTTCAGAGGGCTGTTTTCAAAGGTGTAGGTGTAGCTGTGATTATAATTTATCTGAAGCATGAATAGACATACAAAAGATCAAGAAAGTTCTGCAGGAAGGTATTGTTTTTATTAAGTACAAACGTGTTTGAGAGACAGGAATGGGCGCGGAGCTGCTGTTGTGTGGAAGACAATGGGAAATGGTCATACACTTCCTCTTGCTGTGTTGGGACATCAGTGCAACAACAGTGATAAGAGTAGGAAGCACAAGTAAAATAAAGCCTTTTTCAAGGTTTGCGTTTTTATATGTGGTCTTTTAATACATGTGTAGTTTACCAAAATTGAATTTCTATTCATGTCGTGAAGTTCATTGTGTATCTTTGGTGAATGCTGGAATGATCTTGACAACATATTTTATGTTTATTGTCAGGTGTATCTGTGGCCTGCTGAAGAACAAGTCTCGCATCCTGGTCACCCACCAGCTGCAGTACCTCAAGGCAGTTGACCAGATTGTAGTCCTGAAGGAGGTCAGTACCTGCTGGAAGATGTTCCCTAGAACAGAAAAAAAATAGAGAATTTAAAGAAAGTACAGTACTATTTGTTTCTCACTGGCCTAATACATATAATGATCTAGACAAGGCAGCACTGAAGTCTAACTTCAGTCTTCACATCCTTCATTTGAACACAGGCTGACGGTGGCTCTCTCCTGTTTGCTAACATGCCCTAAATTCCTCAATTTTTCCCCTCAAACTAATGGCCTTTCAATTATCCAAGCATTTTGATTACAACTCAAACTCCTTCCCTTTTTGATAACACTGGCCTCTGTTCTAGCATATAACATTTACATTTTTTTAATGTATGTTTTAACACATGCTATATGATAAAAATTGTCGACACATTGTTTTTCTTGATAAAAGTAAATGTGTAGATCAATGTGTACATTAGGGTCACATGGTGGCAAAGGGGACCTACTCGGAGCTACAGCGCTCCGGAGTGGACTTCACTTCATTGCTGAAGAAAGACGAGGAAGAGGAGCAACACCTCTCTCAAGATGTCCCCACTCGGACTCGAACATTGTCCCAGAACTCGATTCTTTCCCATACTTCCTCTGCGCAAGATGGAGCCGACAAGCTTCCGGTTTGTACAAATGCTTTTCTATGTTGTTATAATGTTTTCTAGTTGTTTTGACAGTGGAGGCAGCAGATGAAAGCATAAAAGCAGCAAATTTATTGTAGAAGAAACTAAAAAAAAGTTCACCATGGTGACTGCTTTGCTCTGATCTTGTTTCCTTCGTACAGGCAGAGCCAGTCTTGACCGTAGTGGAGGAGAGTCGGGCTGAGGGATCCATCGGACTGGGTTTGTATGTCAAATACCTGAGATCCGGAGCCAACGTTTTGATTCTCCTGGTCGTGATACTCGCCAATATTCTGGCTCAGGTATGCAAAAAATGCAGCTTCAGAGACCAGTGCATGTTACAACACGAATAACCCTCACCAGCATGTCAACTACCTGCCTCTTTTTAAAGGTAGTGCCCATTATGAGGAGGAACGTGGGGGATTTTTCAGGAATCATAGAAAGGGATTTAAAAGGGCACCAATTAGTTAGAATCCTGCATACATTTCTCTGATGCCTCAGAATTTCAGATTGACGCCCTTCCTTTCATTCTTGCCGCTAATGGAGCACCGGCTGGAACATGCTGATGATTTTCTTTTATCAGTTTTGTTATTTATGTCCAATCAAGGTCACCAACTTTTGTTTGCAAATTGTATTCCAACAAAAGATTCTGGAATCCAAAATAGAATGGTGATGTTGAATTTAGGCGACAACACCAAAAATAACTCTTTGGGTACTACGTTTCCTGCATCCATATTTCCACAACATTATCTCAGGGTCACGTTATCTCCAGGCACGACGTAAGCTGCAGACTAATGTGAGAAGGGATCTGGACGTATAGTATCAAAGGAGAACATATTGGTATCTTACCGTACTCTAAGTTACTGTAGAGTAGCTAATTTCCATGTGTTGCATTCATCCATCTGGGTCCATTTGAAGGCTTACGAACCTGGTGACTAGTTGCCAAATATTTCCAGAATGCTACAGCCTAAAATAATAAAAACAAAGCTGGTAATGTCAGGTCCGATAGGTCCTGTGAAAAGTTTAAAATCACAAAAAATGCTGATGCTGTACTTAAGGTTTAGAAATACACAAATACACTGTCTGCTCCTTTTGTAGGTATCATACATCCTGCAGGACTGGTGGCTGGCGTACTGGTAAGAATGAAAACCAGTGTTCCGTAGTTCTGTAAAATGAGCCGGTATTTGTATTTTTCTTTTTGATTATTGTCACACTGTTTCAATTTTAACTGCATCATTTTGTCTTATTAGGGCTGACGAGCAAGAAAAACTGGACATGAACCGCAACATCACCCAGAACGGACAGAATGTCACTGAGCTCGACACAAATTTCTATGTGGCCATTTATGGAGGTAACCTGATGTCAGCGTGTTAATGTGGCAACCATTTGAACATGGCAGCTTTAGTGGAGGGAAATATTCTTTCTGTTGTTACAGGTTTGACTGCAACCACCATCGTTTTTGGCTTTGTAAGGAATATGCTTCTGTTCAACGTATTGGTGAAGTCTGCACAGAATCTGCACAACCGCATGTTCAATTCCATCCTCAGAACACCTGTCCGCTTTTTTGACATCAACCCAGTTGGTAAGATCAAGTTTCATCACCACCAGCGTGTTCAAAACACGTGTTATTGATGGAGAAAACTGAGGCTAAGTAATAACATCGTAAAAACCAGTTGAGGCAAATTTTTTGACTTGATCAGAACTTGTAATAAGTCATGTATACTCTGGAGTTGTTCTCACCCACAAATAATGCATCTGAATAAATAATGCTAATGAACGAGGCAGGAGGCCACCAAAATGTGCTGTAAGTTAATGTGTCTTAAAGTCTCTCATTTGGACAACACAGCCTTAACTTCAAGAATAATTGGAATAACTGGAATAATACGGATTTACCCAGAAATGATCTGAAAACACAAAACCGTAGATGTTTGAGGCTACAGATTTGATAATTTTTCCCTTTTTGAGTGTGAACTTGTGATACTGTGTGATGTAAATGCTTACGTATACAGCTCTGTTATTTGAAGTCCAATCTTGAGTGTGAACTTGTGATACTGTGTGATGTAAATGCTTACGTATACAGCTCTGTTATTTGAAGTCCAATCTTTCAGTGATAAGAGCCTTGAGTTGTCTATTATTATTTTCTCTCATCTCCCTTCAGGAAGAGTTTTAAATCGGTTCTCAAAGGACATAGGCCAGCTGGATTCCAACATGCCCTGGACATTTGTGGACTTTATTCAGGTATGAGACAGCTTGTACATGTGTTACAGTACCATAAGTTGTATATTACTGACCTTTTTTTGTTTTTTTGCCAGTGCGTTCTTTCTCAGCTGCTAACCTGCCACTGTTGAAGACGATGTGCAGAAATGTACAGACAAGACACTCAATTTAAGTTGTTGTTGCACAGGTGTTCTTGCAGATTCTTGGCGTGATTGCTGTGGCTGCGTCTGTGATCCCTTGGATCCTCATCCCTGTGTTCCCTCTCCTCATAGTCTTCATCTACCTCCGTCGCTACTATCTGCAGACTTCAAGAGACATCAAACGCCTGGAGTCCACTAGTGAGTGTTCCGAACCAAATCAGACACACTAGTTTTAGGAATTGCATAGAATTTAATAAATGGAAGTTTTGACCTAAGCTGTAAGAAACATTGCTTTCCTTTTATTACCTCAAATATGAAACCATTTTTATAGTACTTAAAAAACTTTTTTTTTTTTCAAATTTCTTTTCCTGCAGCTCGGAGTCCGGTTTTCTCCCACCTATCGTCATCTCTTCAGGGTCTGTGGACAATCAGAGCCTTCAGAGCAGAAGAAAGGTTCCAGAAAGCCTTTGACGGCCATCAGGATCTGCACTCAGGTACTTGTTAGTTTACCACCATCAATCCTTTGGAAATGTAGTACTCCACTTACATACATACTTCCTGGTCTTCAACAGCGGCCTGGTTCCTGTTCCTGACCACCTCTCGCTGGTTCGCCCTCCGCCTGGACGGCATATGCTCGATCTTCGTCTCAGTTACCGCATTTGGCTGCCTGCTGCTCAGATCGCGTAGGGCACATTTAATTTTTATTCTCTTTGGTCTTCAGTCAAAAAAATCTGTGTGGCACCGTTTGTAAACACACTAATAGAAAAGCACATAAGCTCCTTTCAGTGTAACGGAACATGTTCATGCGATAGTACATAATGTAGATGTTTGCTTTGGATAATAGCAAGTTAGGATCTAGATGTTGATCCGTGGACAGTATCGCTTGTGTGTGTTCGTTTTGTTTGCAGCTGCTGTTTTTTAGTACATTCTGTTAGCATGTGAATATTATTTGACATTCTTGGTCCCGTTAGAGCTGGATGCCGGCTCGGTGGGTCTGGCTCTGACCTATGCTGTCACACTGATGGGCATGTTCCAGTGGGGTGTAAGGCAGAGTGCAGAGGTGGAGAACATGGTAAGATTGTAATTGAAAACTTGCCTTTATTGATGCATTCAACCTGAAACCTTTAGTTTTGTTAATGTGAAGCTTTAA
Organism: Brotula barbata; assembly: GCA_900303265.1. Classification (NCBI taxonomy): domain Eukaryota; kingdom Metazoa; phylum Chordata; class Actinopteri; order Ophidiiformes; family Ophidiidae; genus Brotula; species Brotula barbata. The sequence continues at coordinate 14,868 of OMNV01012927.1, forward strand.
TCTGTTTTTCCAAAATATGAGGCACATTTCCCAAAACATTTCAACAAGGTGTTTAATGAAGCCAATATCTTAAATTAGGCATGTTTATGTTCGTGGTGTCTGGTTGTTGTCCTGAGTTTTGGCTGCAGTGTCTAACCATTTGGGGAAAAAGGCACCTCGGCAACAACAGCTTGTCAAACTGTTAAAACACACACAAATGTTTTTACACGCTGGCAGAATATCTTAAAAACAGCAGTCCTGTGTTTTTGTTGGACCTCCTGCTTGAGACTGTGAAGTGTGAAGCCTCTGTGCATTTCCTTTGCCCTCAGATGACATCAGTGGAGAGAGTGGTGGAATACACAGAACTGGAAACTGAGGCCCCCTGGGAAACACAGAAGCGACCTCCTCCTGACTGGCCCAGCCAAGGTCTCGTGACCTTTGACCGGGTCAACTTCTCCTACAGTACCGATGGACCGCTGGTCCTGCAGAATTTGAAAGCAGTGTTCCGATCCAAAGAAAAGGTCAGACACATTTACTTTTCCTGCAGAGTGGAAGAACTTTTATTCAAAACTGAATCAAATGTGTTTTTTGTGGTGTAGGTGGGCATTGTGGGGAGGACGGGAGCTGGGAAAAGCTCGCTGGTGTCAGCATTGTTCCGTCTGGCAGAGCCACAAGGAAAAATCTACATAGATGGTGTGTTGACCTCTGACATCGGCCTCCATGACCTACGCCAGAAGATGTCCATCATCCCACAGGTGAGTATACAGCATTCATCTACAGGATGACAAGAGAAGTGGAGGAGAAGAGAAAAGGGAGAGGCGAGGAATGAATAGCAAAGTACGGGAAGATAAAAGGAGAAGTGAAACTAGAAAAATAAATGGATAAGAAGGCAATCATGGTAAATGGACAGGATAAATGAAGGTTGAAAGGGAAGAAGAAGGCGGGAGAGAAGAAAGGAACGAAGAGCAGGGGAATGGAAAGATTATTAAAGAGATTGGAAGACACAAATGTAGGAGAGCAGCGAACAGGAGAAAAGGATGAGTGGAGGAGGGGAGAAGAAAGTGGATAAGCAAAACGAAGAAAAAAAGAAAGGAATGAGGAACGTGATAGGAACCATGCAGCGAGGAACAGAAAGGGGGGAAACCATCAAAACAAGTCAAGACGAGAAGGAGATAAAAGGAGATCAGAGAGGACAGAAAACAAAGATGGACACTAAAGTGAAGAGATGTTAAAGAAGACAAAGAGGAAAACAAGGGCAAAAGTAAAACCGAAGATGACTAAAGGAGGCAACGACAAGAAAGATGAAAGGGAATACTGAAGGTGGAAGAAAAAAAGGTGAGGCGAGAGAGGAAGAGCAGAAAATAGAACAGAAAAGGAGAAAAAAGGGAAAGCAGTGAACACTTTACCTAGTACACTTGAGTTCTGTCTTAATAAGAGCAGATGAGAATGTTAAATTCAAGAGCAACATTATAAAAGTGTGCAAAACAGATGAACTGATACACACACTGACCTCTGTTCCCAGGATCCAGTGCTGTTTACAGGCTCCATGAGGAAGAACCTGGATCCTTTCAACCAGCACACTGATGAGGACCTGTGGAGGGCCCTTGAAGAGGCTAGTATGCGTGATGATAGTGATAGATAGATAGTGCACATGACCTTACAATGACATGTGTGGTAAACAAAAGCGTGTAGAGGGAGATTGACAGCGTACAAGGTATTTGCATGTTTAAATAATACACAAAATGATGTAAGGTCGTATGAGGGCATTCCTTCAACAGCAGCAGCACTCGTCTATTTCTTCCTTGAGATAATCAGTTGTGAGCTGAGACTTTAACCACCACCACAATCTTCTCTGGCTGTAACAAACTGACTTTTTTGCTCCCTCTCCTATCTCTTGAGCTAGAGCATCAAATGTCTATGGGAAAGACGGCAAAATCCCCCAGCCGTCATCCACAGCAGATAAACCAGGCGAATGCTCTTTAGTTTTTTCACTTCCAATCCTTTTTGCGCTACTTCCTAGTACCTTAACTCGCGCATTACTCCCCAGAATGCTACACATCAGTGACTCAGCTATGATTCAGCCTGCATCGGAACCTTTTTGTTTTCCTGCCACAATGTCCAATGTTGTGGTGTAGGCGTGTCTTACTTGCATAAACTCAGGGTCGGATCTGCGTTGTGATCTTTTCAGCACTTGTTGAATATTACCATCTTCTCTGTGCGTTCAGGTGCAGTTGAAGTCCGTAGTGGAGGAGCTTCCAGGAAAGCTGCACACAGTTCTGGCTGAATCGGGCTCCAACTTCAGTGTTGGACAGAGGCAGCTGGTGTGTCTGGCCAGAGCCATCCTGAGGAGGAACCGCATCCTCATCATCGACGAGGCCACGGCCAACGTGGACCCCAGGTACGTCATCACTCCCCTCTTTAAGTGTTACGTAAAATAAGATGTTTACATTTGTATTCTA
>OMNV01012928.1:0-10183 GCA_900303265.1 Brotula barbata
GTGGACGGAAACGACATCCGGCGTTTGGTAGTCATGGTAAGGTACTCAGATTCACCTGGAAGGGAGGAACTCTGCTGCTATGTGGCTGTTTACAAAGTTTTTGATGCACTGTAGTCTTTGTTTTGTTCCTCTCCCAGTGTAATATGTTTGAACTGACTTACTGAAAGCGGTGTTTTGAAATGGGATCCATGCATCATTTGTAAGCCCCTGCTGTGAATAACAGAAAAAATATCTTTAATGCTTGCATGTGGCCTGTATGGAATAAAATTCCAGGTGTGTTAGAAATGTTTTTCTATTTTATGTGTGTGTGTGTCGTACCGTAATTTAACTTTGTTTTAGCTTACTGTTGGTTATGGCACACTCGTTGACAAGAGAATTTCAAATTGGCACTCCATGTCAAAAAGGTTGCTGACCCCTGCTGTAGAGGATCTGAAAATTCTTGCCAGTGTGTTTTTGCTTTGGGTTGAAAAGTTTGATATCGTCCAGTATATTCTGGACTCCAGTTCTGCCCCTCGGCCTGTGCTGTGTTGGCTAATGTTACTTCACAGTAGGATTACTAAGGGCTTCAGGCATGTCATCACCATGCGTATTAACCATGCAGAGGAATCTGTTTTTATGAGAAAACACTAACACATTAAGGATATTAAGGCTCATTTTTTAGACATGGATAATGTGAATTTCATAAACTTTTCCTATGATGTAGTAGAGAGCTAAGAAATGTTAGTGTGTTAGTTGTCACACAGAAATGAGCAAGAAGTGAAACTTCAAAAGTAGTCTGTGTCTGTTTGACTCATTGTGTGTAGAAAACCATGCGCACAGCAACATTCTTGCGACAATGCATGCTGCATTCTTATTGGCTGGCTATAGAAATGGGTCGTAGCTGTCAAACTGAGGTTTTGGTCCTTCATTTTTCACACTTTCTGAATTTTGTCATAATCTTACACTTGTTTTTGGATTGATGACCAAATATTGCAAATAGTCTTGCCCTGCAGTCTTATACCCCCTGTCCCTTCATAGCTTGGTGTCTTACACTTTTACTCACACTAGCAGAACGGTCTGTGGAAGTTGGTTGTTTGTTCATATGTCAGTTCATTTGTTCCCTCACACTTAAGTCTTCAGTTTTTGACTGGATCGCAATGAACTTGCGTGCATGACAGATGCACCAGGTTGCCCGGAGGTTGAATCAAAATAACCTGTGATTCCTGAGTAACATCTAATTTCCACATTCAACAATTAATTTCATGACAAGATATGATAGCTGTCATACAGAGGATGAGACCCTGATTGATTTAAGGAAATGACATGGCCACACTGCTGGTGCTGCTCTCAAACTAAGATTGTTTTGGCCCACCTGTGGAAAGGATCTAAATCAAGTTGTCGCTCCATTTTCGAGCCAGTCTTCTTGTTTTCTTGTTTCTAATGATCATTGGTCTATGCACACACAGATAGAATATAAAAATATGAAAGTAGGACAGAGTGGTCATCAGGACCATGGTCCTTGCACCTGTGATGGATAAGGTCATTAGCATGGCCTCATGAAATGGATGGAAACCTCCACACCCACAAGATGGAGGCTCTTATGGCTTCAATCTTTAAGTCATTATATGTGTTGATATTAAGCAGAGACAGAGTATTTAACCTTTCCTTTACTGAGGAGTAGTTTTCTGTCGTAGATTTCTATGTTATGATTCGTTCCTCTGATCCTGTAGCCCTGCAGTAGTGGAGCGTGCTGTTTTTAGAAATCAACGGCCTTCAAAAACATAGATAGTGATGCGTTTGTGTTTTGAGTAGCCATTTAGGCTCTCCCACTGCTGAAGCCTGAAATGATAATTGTTGTCGGGGCAAAATAAGAAAATATAGCCAAAAGCCTGACATTGCATCTCTTTAAGCGTCATAGCAGAGTGAAAAACACATTCCAGAGCCACATGGTTGGTTTGGGTGAAGTTTTCCTCTGTGAAGGACACAGCCTGCACATTTTAAAGTAATAAAGCCACACTGTGACTGAAATTCGGATGTCTCGTGAAATGTGTTGCTGCACAGCATCAGTTCCAAACATGCAATTAGCTCCTGTGTGAATAACGATTAGGTATGGACACAGACCAGTATAGAAGTCTCTGTGCTCTATTGATATATCACCATTGTTTCCCCAAAATGTTGTCATTATTTAAGAACCTTAAATAGACAGATTTTTTATTGTGGTTGTAGTTCTGTAGAATTTGCAGGGATGAGCTGACATTATGGCCCTCAAGATAGATGATTCTGTTGTGTATTTCACTAACATCAATCCTTACCCTCCTTGCTCCTCCTCTTTTCTCCACAGTCTACCCAGACCTTTGTAACATCAGCCTGGCAGCAGTGGGAGATGCACAGAAGCACCAGGACCACATTGCATTCTGGGATGACGTCTACGGCTTCAACATGGCGTGTATGAAAAAGGCTGTGGTTCCTGAGGCCATGGTGGAAGTAGTAAAAGCAGAGACGCTCATCTCTGAACCTACGGTCATACAGGTACACACTGGTATATATAACATAGAAACATCTGTATTCAATATTATTAAAATGACTAGATATAATTTAAATGGCAGGAATGATTTTCAGTTTGTCTAAAATTGGCATCTTTCCTCTGTATCCATACGCTTAATGTGCTTGAATCATAACTTTGCCAAAATGCAGCTAAGCATCGGTTAGGCTAGCTTGGCTCATTCAGTTAAAATTGGTGCCTTATTCTCCAGTGTTAAAGAGAGTGGGAATAAATCCCTTGGATCTGGATCTGGCCCAAAGTCGGATCAACTCATGCTTGACCCAAATCTCACATATTTGCAGAATTTCATCAAAATCAATAAAAATCAAGGCTCATTATAGCCTTCTGAAAATCAAACACGACTCAAAATGTGTGTTCCCTTGTCACATAATCAGGGCACGATGTTCTCAGTCGTCTCATTGTAGTTTTGATATGTGGAAATTTGCACTAAGGAATCATTTTTACGCAGTGTAAAAGAAAACTCATTATTGACCTGCAGGATAGCGATCTATAGTGACATTAGAAAGATAATTTGGGGGTGGAGTTAACATTGAATGCAGATGGATCCTACAACTTATGATCAGTGGACATCGATACCTGATAATTAACAACTTTGGCACCGGGACGTTTTGCTTCAATGATGTCAGTCTGATGTCTTGGTTTGTTCCTGTGTGTGTGTGCGCGCCCGAGTTCTGCTGAAAGAAGTTTAGCTCCAAACAGGAGAAATAGAGTTTGTCCCAGGCTGTTAGGCCATGGACAGAGAGAGAGAGTAGGTGTTAGCTGTGGAGAGACAGATAGAGCTCTGTGGATTTGGTTTTTTGGCTGTGTATGTGTGTGTGTGTGTGTGTGTGTGTGTGTGTGTGTGTGCGTGCGCACGTGCGACCGTGGTACAGCACTGGGTATTGATCTGTCTAATCCTTGTTTAAGTTCCTCTTAAAGAAACTTCATTATTCTCAGACTCTTGTGGACAGAGTGGTTTTCACTTGGCTGATGGGAGAACACACGCACTACCTGCCAATAACTCTTAACGCCCACAAACTCATATCAGAGACCACAGTACAGACCCTCTGTGCACACATGTTGTTCCCGTCTTGTTTCCATTCCCATCATGTTTTTCTTCACCGGCTGGCGTATGTGCTAAGTAGCATGTCCTCCACCCGTCTCTGGATGTGATGAATGAGCCGAGCGCTTGATATAATGGAATTTGAATCATCTAATCGATAGTTTCTCTCCTCCAGTGAAAAGACAGCCCCTCTGCCCAAATTACATGGATTCTCATCTATTGCCTCCCGTTGACACGATCCAATAACATTCCATTAAGGCTGGCTGCTACTCTGTAAAATTGAAAGCCATCCCGTGGAAATGTAAATTCCTTGAAAACAGATTAGAACAGCGATCTCCATTGAGCATTGTTGTGGACTCTAAAACCTGCGCTGCACTTTCTCTCATGTCGTTTTTTTACCAAAATACATTTGACTATGTTGTCTACTTTGATTTTTCACCCAACAGTCCAAGCAGCAGGGGTCCCTGTAGGGGCCCAGAGCTGGACAGGGGTTAGGGAACATGCTGGGAAGTGATGTTTTGATCGTTACATAGTATTGTTTCAGAGCTGTTGTTGAGATGTTGTCTGGGAGCCCAAACATTGTAGCAGCACCACAAATGAGAAACACAAGATGTCAGTCTTAATTTATTTAATCAGTTGAATCAATAAAACATCCATTGAGTCTAACCACGCCCCTTTGTATTGGCCACAAACATTTGTGCCTAACTAGAATTTCATTCATTTCTAACGTTTCTCTAATCTCTAAACTCTTTTTCGTATCTCCGTCTACACTTTTGCGTCAGTTGTCACACGTTTTTACTTGTGTGTTGTGCAGTAATTGGCAGAGTTAGGTGGGTCTTAATGGACCCTTTGCTGTTTGGTCAGAGTGATTCAAATCACAACCACACATGAGTACAAAAACCATGATGAGGCGCTACCTTCTTCTTAAACCCTACAACAAAGAATACATGCTTCAGTAAGTTAGTCAGGCTGAAAGAAAGACTGTAAAATTGAGACAATTGCACAAATTAGGAATAATACAGTACGGTATGTGATGTTCTGTGTGTTTTTAACCCAACAGACGATCGACTGTAACAGAGTGTGTCTGTCCGAGCTGGAGTTTGTATCGGATTTCAGCTTGAAGATAACGGACACCACAGACTGCACTGTAAGTAATACACACACACACATTTACAAAATAAACTATGATCATCTGCTTACTGTATCTACAAACACCCCAGAAAAGCATTTTAAAAGGAGCACTTTCGCATATCAGATCACTTTTGTATATTTGTAAACATTCTATAGATCATTTTGTTGTATAACAGATTTAGTAAAATTTCTGCACTGTTACAGCACTGTAAATACATGCTGTACATACTGTAAGTACAAATCTGAAACACCATTTTAATATCCATCACTGATAATGTCACTACTTGTTAAGGACAATTGAGTACCTTGGAAAAAGCACAGGTAATACCTCAGTACAAAAGGTTATGTTCTTTTCCCAAACTTTCACTGCGATAAACTAATAAAGTTCCCGCGTCCATTATCTGTATGTCATTTATCAGACGCCGTTTGAAAGGTCCAACCAGCCATCATCGGTCAGGTGCAGCTGATGGATTGTGTTTTTGTGTTTTTGTGCTTAATTTGATGTCTGTCAGTTGGATATTTAATAGAGTTTCAAATGGGATCAGATCTTTTGAGCAGCGAAGCAAATGTGACTTTATATTACACGTTATCGACCGTCGTGATGAGATGTTCTCGCCTCTCCTGCCCTGCCGTGCGCTACAATGCTTTATACACTCAGGATACACACTCCCTCACACAATCACAGTACACACTCTTCAAGGGCCAAAACACAATCTGTGTGTTGCAGATTGCTGTTCCACTGAAAGCTAACAAGAGTTTTTTTATTTTGTGTGTTGCATTTCTTCATGTTTGTCTCACCTGTCAGGAAAAAATAACCATGAAGAGCATTAGGTAGCCATGATACGCGTTTCAAAGAAATGGGTCTTAAAAGAGATTCAAACAGACTCGTACAGTGGGTCCTGAGCTGCCCTGAAAGCTTAATCTTTGATTAGTACCTCTGTACCTCTGTCACGTGTTGACTTCAAGTAACACGCGTGAATTTACCTTCCTTCAGAGTTTGGCTAGCATCCTCCATTTTTCAGTCATCAAAAGCAGAGCAGACTCATCAGTGCTGCAGCAAGGAAGAGTAAAAAATGATCAATGTACCTATCCACATACATGTTTCCAAATGGGCCCCTAAAAATAAGGACATGAAAATCAGTATAATTAGTGTCATCTCAATGTTTTTGTGAATGAACGGTTTCAGAAGGAACAGATTTTCTCAGCACCATATCCTCAAAGTTAATGTGTTTCCTGCTGTAAGAGGAAACTATTCACGACAAACAAGGTCATCTGTCTTTTACAACAGCTCAGAAAGTCATTCTGCTAATTGAAAATACAGAGATAAATCGAGAGAAAATACAAGTTAGCAGTTAATTATGTGGCAGAAGCCCTTAAAATAAGTTTCGAAAAATGGACCGATAGAATAGAGTGAGCGTTATTGGCGTTTTTGTTGCAATCCAACGTCTGTCTAGCAAAAATTTCTTCCTCTTATTTTCACACATTTTAATAGTCATTAAATAACAAATAATGTTGAGTATAAAAAAAAGGATTAACCCTGAGTTTTAGTGAATAAACCCTTAAGTGAGTTTTTATTGAATGAATAGTGAAAATAATGTTCACTCTTCAAACCCGTTCTGAATCGTGGTTCTTCATCCACGATAGCAGCACAAAACTAAAGTGTGTGTCCTCAGCAAGGGGTCAGCCGCAGGCAGCAAAGCCGCACTGGAGAAGAGTTTATGAGTCTATTTGTGGGGTGCTGGCAGAAACCATCATCACGCACCCCCACCCCCACCAACAAACCTCCTCCAGTGTCTGAGCCACATCTTTCTCTGTGGTACTCTCGGTGACCTGCCGACTGAACACTGCGGGCTCTGGCACTCTGCATCGTGAGAAGTGATCTGTCCGTTAAAAACAGCCTTTTGTGTTGGATGAGCTTTGTCTCGTGCCGCAATGCCACTGCGCTGTCTGCTGTATTGGTTTAATGGGTAATCAATAGCTGGTTATTATCTCGCCCTGTGCTCCCTGGCTAAGGCCTGTGGTTTTAATGGGATTTGTGCACATCCTTTCATTTTTCCTGGCTCTGTAATTGAAAAGGTCCAGTTTCTATATCGAGGAGCATGTAAGCACAGTCCAGTCATGTTAGGAAAGCAGAGCGGAGGATGGCATCATATTGGCGTGGTTGTTTTTCAACTTCAGTTCACGGTGCATATTTGAATGGCCTGCTTAGGTTGCCTGACTATGAATTTCAGGAAATCCTTTTGTAGACTTTTATAAACAGATCAGCTCAGTAGATGAGACAGCCAAACCAAGGACTTGAACCTGTGAGCAATGCCTCCGATCATACCGGTTTCCCAACTGATCTGGCTTTGCGGGCCCTTCTTGTACTGTAAGTCAGAGGACACCACATCACACTTAAATTCAGCTTGAGCCATCGCCAAATCAGGTCTATGGATGGACCAGTTTTGTGCCGTATTTCTGCTTAGCCTAAGAAACACAAGATAAATAACTCCAAGTGACAATTATACGACACCTGATACATAGTTCATTACTCCTACCACATTCATCCAAGGGGAATTCCTCTTAGTTAGTTAAAGTACTTTGTTTTGACTGAACTCTGCTCTGGTGACTTATTCATTTGCCAGTTCTAGCCAATAGACGAATGATACTCGTAGTGGACGTGAGTGTGAATCTGAAGCCATACATGCCCATCACAGGACATTTCATTCCCAAAGAGTAGAAAGTTGTGTCAGAATGCCATCAAACAACTAGATACCCTGCTCTTAAAGACTGATGTCTGGATACGCAACTGTTGGAGCCAAAAAGTCTCATTTATTGTAAATATGTAAATGGCGCCCCTTAGTGGTTACCTGTGTGTTGACGCTGAGCTGCGACGTCTATAATTGCAGCTGGTGTGCGTTTTCTACCGCTCCACATTTCACATTGCTCTCTCATTGATATTGAAAACATCCTGGCCTGAAGGTTATTTGAATTTGTTTTACTTCGATTTTGGCAAAATTTTGAAAATTTCCTTTATTTTGATGTATGCGTCGTCGCAGCCTTTTGTTTGAGTTTATTGAAGGCTATAGCACTGCTCTACTCACGACATGCACTCTCATACAACCAACAAGCAAACAATAACCGGCCCCGTCAACTATCGAGACCATCACAAACAGTCTGTACAAGGCAAGAAGAGTATCGTGATTGAAATGTGTACAACTGTCCTGAAGGTGTCTCCAATGGCTTCATTTGATGTTGTTTACAGAAAGCCATAACACCCTTAGTGCGCCATCTTCAGGTAAACCAATGGTACATCAGTATTATGCGCTGATGTTGGCCTGCTGCGAACGTGCAGAAAGTCTCGTTTCAGGAGGTATTTTCTCCCTGAATGCTCTCTGCTTTAATCAGGTTGTCAAATTGGTCTTATCAAGGTGTTTTTACTCCTCAGATACTTTGTTCATAAGGCAGCCCTGAAAAGTCCACATGGTGGTTTCTTGCCTCCAGCATTTAGCCACAGATGGATTATTGACCTGGAGGAGTGTGGTGTTACCGCGATGCTGATACTGATCTGTAGTCAGTATCGGCTGCACCGGCACAGTGGTAGTTAAAGGGAGGATGTGCGGAGGATAAGCTGCTCCTGGACCAGTTTTCAGGCATTGCTGAGGGAGAGGTGCTGTGCCTCCTGTCCTGTGATGGAGCGCCTGCTTTTGTTCTCCTGTCGACAGTCCATTCATCAGCTCAGGCTGCCTAACCTTGCATTAAATGAACAGCACAACCCCTGCGTCTGCGCGCTTCACACACAAGACAAACTCGCTCATGTTCCTCCTTTCTTTCTCGTTTTATCCCCCTCTTATAGCATCTGTTTTTACGTCTCCTGTGCTACGTTTACATCGGCACGACAAAAATAACCAGCGCCATTAGATTATGTTGCTATCCTATTACAAATTAACCCCTTTAAAAAAATGCAAGTCATAGATAATAAACAAGAATTTATTGTTGGTGCAGTACATTAACACATTTCATCAAGTCAGAAAATCACATTTTAATTCAATACATTGTAAAAACCTTGTCAAACATAACTTGATGTTTCCAGTAGTTGGATGGATGGAAAGATAGACATATAGGATATTGATGGAATATATGATTGAGATAGGATACGTTTTTCAACCCTGTGGGAATAAATTTTTTGGCAGCAACTCACACGTGTGTGCGTGTGTGTGTGTGTGCGTCACTGTACAGATGTGGGGTATAAGTCCTCGTCCAGAGCAAATGAGCTTTAAGATTTTTCTCAATTATCTTTCCTTTTCTTTCTTGGGTGAAAGTACACTGGCCTCCCCTTACATGTCAGATTATACTGGAATGATCTCATTTCATTAGTAAATTCTGAGAATTTCCCTCAAGAGAATAAGATTATCAGCTGTAAGAAGAGACATTTCCAAGAAGTATTAATCAGAAATTCTTTGTAGCCTTTGTTTCGGTTGTTCTTATCTCAGCTCTATTCAAGTCCATTTAACTGTAGAATAGATACCAAAAATGCCCACATCTGGTCCTAAAGGGCTCAGGGTGATGCAGACTGGAAGGACAGAATAAGTTTTCTGTCTATAATTAATTTTAACAGCACATCCTCTGCTGCTGACAAAGCTACTGTGGCGCTACAGAGGAAATCCATCTCTCACCTACTTTCCTTCAAATTTAAATAGAACGAGGAGGCAAATGGCCTTCAAGACTTTTAGAACACGCACTCATCAACCTCAAGGACGCTTGTCACTATGTTAGAACTGTTAATGGAAAAATGGAAACTCAACGGAACAGCAGTATTGGTGTGTGTAATAATTAGCATTTGTTTTATCCACTTGCTAAACTACCACCAACATGTTTGTTGACATTAACGTGTCACAGAAAAAAGGCCAGCAGATCAGTGTGAGATCGGGTTTGTGTTTAATCACACACAAGCGGGGAGGGCGATATGTGGAACATAGTCAGTGTGACGCCAGGTGTGAAAGTGATCATCGAGCATGCCTTTATTTATTACACGCACATCTACATCCTGTCTCAACTACGCTCGCCATACGCTGATAGGCCGCTGATAGGGGCCGCAATGTCTTTGTTTGGTCAGCCTTGTTTTGCCCGAACAAAAGTCATGATGACGTTCATGAAGAACTTTACAAGCCAGTGGTACATTTTGATTTCCCAAATTTTCATTTGTCGGTGATGACCGTGATATCTTCACGGGGGCAGCAGCGCGTTGCACCATCACCAGAGTGGTTCCGCACAGTCAGCTTTCCACAGCGTGAACCCTGGATCTTCTCCTTCTCTTACAGTCAGTTGTACTTTTGTTTGAGCGTCATCATGAGCCGACGGCGAAGAACACCAACAGCAGTCAGGCAGTGAGCCTCAGTGAGCGGGGAGGGGGGGGAATCACACCAACCCGCCCGTGAGGTGGTCGTGGTTGAAGCCTCCACGCCTGGATAAACCCCATCAAAAGCGCA
>OMNV01012932.1:0-20084 GCA_900303265.1 Brotula barbata
GTACTCTAACTGTAACTCTAACTGTACTCTAACTGTAACTCTAACTGTACTGTAACTGTACTGTAACTGTAACTCTAACTGTACTCTAACTGTACTCTAACTGTAACTCTAACTGTAACTCTAACTGTACTCTAACTGTAACTCTAACTGTACTCTAACTGTACTCTAAGTGTAACTCTAACTGTAACTCTAACTGTACTCTAACTGTAACTCTAACTGTAACTCTAACTGTACTCTAACTGTAACTCTAACTGTAACTCTAACTGTACTCTAACTGTACTGAACTGTAACTGTAACTGTAACTCTAACTGTCTGTGTGGTGTCAGACTGCACTGTACTCTAAGTGTAACTGTAACTCTAACTGTACTCTAACTGTAACTCTAACTGTAACTGTACTCTAACTGTAACACTAACTGTAACTGTAACTGTAACTCTAACTGTACTCTAACTGTAACTCTAACTGTAACTCTAACTGTACTCTAACTGTACTCTAACTGTACTCTAACTGTAACTCTAACTGTACTCTAACTGTAACTCTAACTGTAACTCTAACTGTACTCTAACTGTAACTCTAACTGTAACTCTAACTGTAACTCTAACTGTAACTCTAACTCTAACTGTAACTCTAACTGTACTCTAACTGTACTCTAACTGTAACTCTAACTGTACTCTAACTGTACTCTAACTGTAACTCTAACTGTAACTCTAACTGTCTATGTGGTGTCAGACTGCACTGTGCTGAGAGGACTCTCAAATATTCTGTCCCTTGTGTGCGTGTGATTGGATTCCACTTAATATTAGAAACAGAATGCAGTCTGAGGGAGCAGCAGGACCGCCTCGGCCTCGGGCTGAGCTGAGCTGAGTCAAACAACAGATCTGTCTTTTTAAAAACACTGAAACATGCAGTTTACTGCAATCTCTGTCTGACAATTCCTATCAATTATTACATTTTTACAACTTGATTTGGAGAGGAAAGGACAGAATTTTGAGAGTTCTGTCATTGTGACGTTCTTAAAAGAGCTTTTTTTTAGGGGTTCTGACTTTTTTTTGCTCAGAATCCTTTTATTTTTCACCATGGTCCCTAATTTGTTGCTATGCTGTGGGTTTTGAAGCCTTTGATTTTTTGTGCCATCCTTTCCTTTTTCCTGATGTGGTCGTGGTGGTGACATCAATGAGTGTGACACTTACCTCATTGTTTCTCTTGAGTAACATCTGCAGGCTGGCAGTGCCTCCCTGCAGATACAAACATTTGATATGAACATCACTCCCACCGATGATCCATGCGAGCGGAGGGGCCACACCGATTATGTCTGCAGACTTACATTATCGTTGTTCAACTTTAAAATGTGGCTCACCTCACATTTTAAGAGCATAAACGTGCTCATGTGTCAGAGTTTGTGTGTTTATGCTGTGTGTCTGTTCGATGGTTCATGTCAGGAGCTATGCCAAGATAAACTACATTATATTGTTTTAGAATAAACTAAAGATGAGCAGCATTGCACCGTCTAGTCTGCGAGCTGTTGGGAAAACACAGGTGTAGATTTCAACCACCGCAGCGTGTGGACGCCCCTTCCAAATGTTTATAAATTTAAAACCTTGTGTACTTTTTGATTCTACAAAATCTCCAAATTGCGTCATTCTAACCATCTCCTGTTTTTGAAAATGCAAGTGTAGATAATGCACTGAGCAGTTACTTATAAAAACCCCACCCACCTTCTTTAACACGCTGTCTGACTCGGTCCTACGCAGGTCCAGTGATTCATCGCCCTCATCCTTTTCTCCATCTAAGGAAGCAGACAGGAAACAGGAAATTGGACTCATCAGCTGATTATTTTCCATTGTGTCACCCAGTGTTTTAATCTGTCTTACTCTTGTTGCTGTTCATCTGATGACTGTCAAAGCCTCCAAAAGTCTCAGCTCTTCTGGGCAGACACACCGGTCCCACACTGCCCCCTGTTAGGCCCAATGAGGTATTGCATGCTCCTCCACCGAGGCTGCTGTTTACTAAAGTATGCAGTGTCTCCACTGGAGAAGAGGCAGAGGAGGAAAGACACGTTTAGAGAGCGAGAGATACACACACACACACACACACACACACACACACACACACACACTCTCTCACAGACAGACGGAGACAGACACACACCTTTGAGCCCATTGAGAACCTCGCATGGCAGGCGGTAATGAATGAATGATTGGATCCGCTCACCTTCCCTCAGGGCGTCCATCATGATTGGCTCTCCCTTTGTGACATCATCAGGCGTGGCCCTGAACAGCATTCGTTTTCTGACAGCTGTGCTTGTTTCCTCAGGGGAGGGGTTACAGTCACACAGGTCTCTGAAGATATGCACTTTCTCCTCCAGTAAACAGATAATCTGCTCATCTTTCTTTCGCAGCAGCTCTGAGATAACGCACACAAACACACACATTAAACATTGTACGTTACAGAGTACAGAAGAGAATCCTGGATGACATTCACCTCGGATCTCCTTAGCACGGCTCTCCTGTTGCCTCCTGTCCTCCTCTGTCTCACTGGGAACTCCTTCATCCTCATCTTTCTCTCTATAAAACACACACACACACACACCCCAACATGAATTTCATAATTTGAAGTTACAGTCTGGAAAATGTGTTATATAATAAAATGTTTGGTAATAAGAAGATCAAATCAAAGTGAGGTGTCAGAGGGAGGAGATGTGGATTGTTTAGGTGTCGTGTGTGCGTGCGTGCGCGTGCGTGCGTGCATCTTTACATGCAATGCATGGCGTCCTGTATGATGGCCCTCCAGGTGTTGCGTTCCTCATTGCTGCTGGCCAACACCTCCACCATCTCTGGTTTTTCGATACCAGCTGTGATCAGGAACAGACCTGCAAGTGACCGAATTCAACCAGCGGTTTAAAGTAAGAAAGTAAAAATACTTCAACTCAGTATTCAAGTATGCGTTAGGAGACTTATTTATTGGATTTTAAATGATTTTTGTTTGAATTATTACTTTTACTGAAGGAAAAATGATACTTAAGTACTTTTGTCCCAATGGGTTTGTTAGTGTTCTTAAACTGGTGGATGTTTTCAGTGTTCAGACTGAAACCAAACGCTTTGAATGGACCGTTTGCTACTTAAAGTTGAGAAGACAGAAAGACTTTTACTTTCAATAATGAAATTGCTACTGTGCAAAAAAAAAATACTTTTGATACTCAAGTCAAATTACCATCAGCAGCTAAATGACTTTTGGTCGTGTACTCAATGTACTCTGTACTTTTACTCAAGCACCTGAAACTGTTTATTAATTGAAGAAAAATTGATTGAACTTTGTCAAATGAGAAAGCAGACCTCGTTCCTGATTAGCCACTTCTCTGACGATCAGATTCTGTAGGGAGATGACCGTGGAGCGCTGATCCTAGAGGCAGACACACTTTAGACACGCTGGTGGCAAAACGCTGATTTTCATTCATGCAGCATTCGAGAGGAACACTTACCAACGAAGCAAAGACAAATTTCTGGTCCTTCTCCTGAAGAAAGACCAACACGTCAGACAGGAGCATGGCGTGGACGTCTGGAACACAGACACACGTAGGCCTTTACAACAAGCAGCCTATCCTGAATGAACCCGGGGAGAGGTGGCGTGCACCTCCCCACGGAGCACACGGTGACGTTTAGCCACAGGACGAGGAACCAGATGACGGAAAATCAGTACCAACCTTTGAGTCGTCCGGCCAAGTTCTTCAGCTGGAGAGCTCCTTCATGGATCAGCCTCTGCCCTCTCATCAGGTCCTGCTTGGCAAACATCTGACCGCTCTTCATCCTCATAATGGACTTACTGTCTGTGCGACTAGAGGAGGGCGTGGGGCAGAGAAAACCTAAATGGTAAATGGACTGCATTTCTATAGCGCTTTCCAATGTTTGCCTCTCACTCAGCCATTCATTCATCCATTCACACACGGACAGCCCAGCTAACCGCGCAAGGCCCACACGCTTGTCGGGAGCAATTTGGTGTGGACACGGACATATAGCAGCCGGGCCACGCTGCCCCTCGACATTAGGAACTTCCCAAACTGACAAACGTCCAGCATTCGTTTCTGATCGGCCTGACCCACCTGTAGACCTCCTTCAGCCTCCGTTTCTTCTCCTGCTCGTTGACTTTGCTGTCCACCGCGGTGATCAGCTCCTTCACACACCGCAACGCCTCAGAGATACGACCGTGGTCTTCACTTGAGTCTGGACCACAAAACACACACCATGTCAGTTTGTGGGATCTTCTGCTCCCGTCTGCTTTCTTAAGTGTAAACCTCTGAATACGCTGAATGTGGTAACAGTCGCCGTTGAATTATGCTTCTTATTGCATTTCTTTCTCTTCTTCAGCTATGGTTGTGGCATATCTGGCTTAGTTTGGATGTTGCCTTGAGCTTAACCGTAAAGAGAGCACTGGTTATTTCTAAGGCCACGAGCAGCACCCTTACCTTTGGAGTGCTGGAGGATCCTCTGGATGAGAACGGGATATTTGGTAATCCTCTGGGTGACCAACAGAATGCACTCTGGAATACTGAGCCTTCGCACAATACTGCTGCTCATCATCCTCTGCAGAAACACACAGTTACACACACGGCGTCATGGTTTGGTCGGATTCAGACTCAGGTGTGTCAAAGAGCCAGTATAAGAGGACTCCTGACCTTGATGAAGGCCTGGAAGCGTTTATCTTTGGCGTGCAGCTCTTTGTAGTGATTGACAGCTTCGTTGTGGCGACTGCAGAACTTCCCATACACTTTCTTCATGCGATCGGCATGGCAGCCAGAAAACTGAACAAAAAAAACAGACAAAATTCAAACACTTGGGTCAGTTGAATCCAATAAAGACGTCTTGATTTTGCCCGTGTTTCCGTAGATACTTGGTGTGCTGGAGGTTCAGAATACTGAAACACATTTGAACAAACAATAGCAGCACTAACTACAGCATCAACGTGAGCATCACGTCGGCATACGTTCATGTTCATCCCTCCAGTCCTCGTTCTCCGTGCTCACCTGGTGCACCAGGATGTCCCCGATGCTGCAGATCAGGAAGCTGTTCTCTTTCTGGCCCTCGGCCGATGACTCTCTTTTCCTGCCCACGAGCTGAGTGAGAAACTGTGTGTGTGTTTCCAACAGGTCGTCTAACACAGGGAAAATCTGGAGAAAACAAGTCAGACAGAACCCAGGATTAGTCTGTGTGTGTGAGTGTGTGAGTGTGTGTGTGTGTGTGGACAATGGTCATGTGTCTGTTCTGGATACTAAATGGATCAAAGAGCAGGGCCCTCAATAGCTCCACAGTACTATTATGAATAGTATGAGTACAGTATAGTAGTAACAGCAGTGATTCCCGTTGAAGTCCTTCCTGTCCCACATGGAGCACCGTGGGCCAGGTGAAAACTGGAGCAACAATAAAGTATGACAAAGACATTTCTTATGCAGTAACGGTGTCCATGTATGCACTTGTTTACCTTGTCCAGAGTGTGATTGTCCAGCTGCAGCTCTTTGTGGATGCCTTTATAGTAAACTTCAGACATGATCCTCAGTGTTCTCACGTGGTGGAACTCCGTCTGATACAGCTCTGTGGAGGGGGGGGAGGGGAGACTCTTACTCTTACTGCCCAGAACAGATTATTTCCCTCCACTTTTAAACCCTCATACTGATTTTTTTTTTCGCACATCTTTTCTTTTATGGCTAAATATAAATGATTCCTATTAACAGAAAAAAAACGGTAATGTGGAGGCTCAGGTTCCCTGGAATAACGAACATAACCACTGGTCCACTGAGCGACGTTGTAGCATTGACAAAACGGAACGGGATGAGAAGGAGGAAGCTATGAGCAATAAACGTCAGACTTGAACAAAAACTGTGAAATGTGTTTTATATTTTAGTTTCTAGCTGCTGCAACAGGATGTAATGAATATTCATCATTGTTTAATGAGTGAAGCTGACTGGAAGAATGAGCTCGAAAAATAGCTTGAAAAAGAAACCGGAGAACGTTGTGGAAGTGGTATTTGTTGTTCTGTTCTTCAGTGGTTCATTCTCTGCCACGACAATCCCTCAAAATGGTGTAAAAAAAATAATATCTAAAATATCTCACCAAAGATGACATCTTGTCTCTTGATTTCATCTTTCTTTAACATTTTCAGGAACTTCTTATCCACGGTGCCGCTCCAGGAATCAGCTTCCAAATCTTTAACGTCCCACTCAAAGTCTCCCATCAGCTGACTGTCCATCAGCTCCGTCCCTTCAAATACAAACACACATACAAACTAATGACAAGGTGGTCAATATTAAATCAAAAATCTCAAAGGGAAACAGAAAGGAAGACTCGCCCCAAAACCCCATAAGATATAAGGAAAAAAGGACGAAGATTAGCTCCACTCCACTGTTCAGGTGGGACCCTGGAGCCACGGGTGGGAAGAATAAATACAGCAAAATAACAAATACCACACGTGAGTCCTGACTCAGTAAGAGAACTTCAAGTCACATAGATGAGTAAGACTTGGAGTGAGGAGAGATCAGCTGGAGCTCATTTCAAGTCTAAATCGCCCTAAACTCAAACCTCTCAGGGCTGAAAGCTGAGAACGTCCGTTATAGGTGAAGCTTTCATCTTTAAAAGGAAGCTAAGACAGGAAGCATGATGTTACCTTCATCGGTGAGGGACTCAGTTGAAGCGTTGACTTTGCTCCCCTGATGAAGAGAATCATTGGACTGGGAGAGAAACTTCAGGCCTTTGAGCGGGACCTCATCCAGCCTACAGGAACCAAAGCCAGGGTCGGTTCAGTCAGCCACACACAGCCACACACAGCCACACACTCTCTCACTATTCTTATGTGGGTGATTTTTACTTCATGTGATCCACTCTGAATGTTAGCTTCAATCCTTTGACATGCCAAGAATGTTAAAAAAAAATCTTTTGAAAGGATTCACCAACAGACTCCTGGTTCAGGTCATCCCATGACTCCTCACTACTTCCAAACCAAAATGTACATTGCAGTTCTCATTTAGACGAAATGTCAATATTCTTACCAATAATCACATCTGCCTGCCATGTTTTGTCCTTACTGTAGGCTCAACCTGCGTCCTCTTCATGGATTAGTTAGTAAAGGACTGAACTCAGCCAGTATCAAACATTTTAATAATAATATATAATATAATCTTTTCCACGTTTGTTTGTTTCCCATAAGTGTTGTGTGGATGCCCTCACTGGATGTGACCTCATGACCTCCTGAGATGAATCCTTTGTGATGTACATGTAAAATATATCAAAATGCAAAAATGAACAATTGTGTTCATCTTGAGCAAAGTGCAGTCGGTGCCCCGACGTCACGTCGCCACCTGACGAGGCGTGTCTTATTCGTGGACTGCGCCTCACCCTGCGATGTTGCTGGTGGAGATGCTCTTGGCCAGGTTGCTGTGCGTGTTGAAAGACAAGATGCTGGGGTTTCTCCGCGGAAACAACAGGGGGGGCTGCTCCTCGGGGGTGGTTACCGCGGACCATCGCTCCCGTGACGATGATGATGACGTTGATGACACCGATGACGCTGAAGATGTAGCTGGTTTGGAATAGAAAAGTGCAAATTTAGAACAGGGTAGAACTCTGCACAATAGAATTTGAATTGAATGGAAATCTAATTGATCTAATTCTTAAGGTTTTATTTAACTTAGTGAGACCTTTCTTAAACGTTCTTTCTAGATCAGCAGCAATAAATTAACAATATTCAAAAGCATTTTTATGAGCATTAATATTCGAAGCATCATTCCGATTATAGATTATCAGCATAATTTGTAGTATTGGTGTTATTTTGATGGTGTTGATGGTAGAACTGGGAGGAAACTCACCCATTTATCAGATATGCTTTCTAATTTTATTATGTCCGAGCAACCCCTTTGTGATTAACCCCTTAAGGCAAACTGTGGAGGATTTTATATCAATTTAATCCACCTTTCATATTAGTAAGCCAATAATAGTTGAATATACCACATAGAAAATGGAAAAATAATTCTGGGTCTGGATTATTTTCTGTAGAATTTTGATTTGATGCAGAATAAAAGAGATGAAGACCGGGGTCAGGTTGTTTACGTTTGCTCTTACATTTCGTCCTCATGTTCACCGCCGAACCAGGAACAACATCTGGCATCAATGGCTGCAACTGTAAACAAACACACACAGAGTTGATATGACTTTATTCTAAAGGGTGAAACTGTGGACGTTGGTGTATGCGGTGTCTGTTGGATGTACCTTTGTTTTGGCCTTGACGCAGACAGGAAGACTCTCTCTGCAGCTCTTATGGACGTGAACGCCACAATCTGCAGACATCACGGGAGCATTACAAACTGCTCGTTCTTATTTAACCACAGAGAAAACCTGACACCCATCATCACCATCATCAGCTGTGAGAAGGCGCTATGACACTAGGCACCCACACAGTGCCTGATCTCATTCTCCATTGCTCTACAATCTGCACATAGAGCAACATTTTCCTATACAGTTATGTTGATGAAGTCGCTATGACAACCACACAGACACAAACACAGACAGTGTGATGCAACAGGCTGCAAGACTGATGGGGATGTTGGCCAGCCACTCAGCAGAAAGCCGCTCATCCCCTCCTCCTTCTCCTTCTTCCCCTCCTCCCCTCATTCATGGAACAAATATCCAAATCAAAACGTGTGTGTTGAGGACATACAGTACAGGAGGTTTGATAGAACAATAAAAATTTGTGTTTAAGCGATTATTTGGTTTAAAAAAACAGGAAATAAAGGAGTTGTAGATATATATATGTATATACACATAGAGAGATAGTGAGAGAGGGAGAGAGAGAGACAGACACAGAGAGAGAGCGAGAGTGATAGAGCGAAAGAGCGAGAGAGAGAGAGAGAGCGAGAAAGAGAGAGAACGAGAGAGAGAGACTAGTGGGCTGAGATAATGAATGGAAAGAGCGACCATGGAAACATTTTCCCATAAATGTATCACAAAATGATTTTCAATCGGTTCAGAGTGGTTTTCTGAGGTTAAACATTTTCAGAATGACCTAAAATCTCAGAGAGTTGAAGTTATGTGTAAAATGGTGCTTATGTGACTACAAAGCATCAAACCCAGCAATGAATTAATGAATGAAACGCGTGAATTTGAAAGTAGAGTTAAAGTCCTTCTATGGGATAAAAGTTAGAGGAAGGACTCAGAACTTAATAGTGAAAGTAGTGAAAGAGTGACATCATCTTGACACAATGCTCACAGGCCAGATGTTGGACATGACGAAACATAAGAGGAGGAGGCCTTACTGTTACAGAGGAAGACTTCCTTGGTATGGAGAGATTTGGTGCAGTGCTGGCAGGCTGTGGAAACATGGGGACTGACTAAAATGAAGACGTGCCCGCTTACACTCTTCCTGTCCTTCTCTTTACTCTCTCGTTCCTTCTCTCCTCTTTTCTCCTTGTCCTTCTCCTGGAAGTAAAAAAAAGAGAAAGATTAATTTCACCCCAGACCTACTAAGGATTTAGAACTACCGTGGTCTACGTTTATTGGTAGTCTAATATCACATTCATCATGCAGGACTTTTAGGGTGTTTTGTTTACTACAAATAAATTGATCATTAAAAACTTCCTCATTTTACATAAATAGGTAAATACAACAAAACACGTTACACATTCATATATACAAGATAAATCCTAATCCAGAATATGGGAGAATCATGGCGTCATCGTCACCCATGTAAGTTGTCATCATCATCATCATCATCCTCCTCCTCTTACTTCACCCACTCCAGTTTCTCCTCTCCTCCTCACAGACCAACTGGTCCTCTTACTCGGTGTGGCTGACATTATCCTGAAAGTCACTTCCTGTCTGTCTGTATCTTGGTCTTTATAATCTCCTCCTAACACCGATCGTTCTCCTCCGTTAATCTCCGTCTGTCTGATGTCCTCTTGCTGTCCTTCTGATACGATCATTATTCACATGTGACTGCTGTTTGTCTGTCAGCTTTAAAATCAGGAAGTGAGCTTATCTTTACATGCACACACACACACACACACACACACAGGGCACTGCTAGTTCCTCTTTCACTGAGCCTTATGTGTTACAGCCATGGTTTCAGAATAAGTTGAACAATTGTCCGCTAATGATTTATACCTGAATTTTTGTTTTATGTTCTTTTGAATTAGTGTTCATTAGCGTTTTTGTTACTACCGACGTTGGAGTCATTTCTACGACTTAGGAATTTACCTTTAAATTTAAAATTCAGAATTGTGAATATTGAAGAGCATGGACATGGTTTATGTTTCGTTCATGAGGTTTTTTGTTTGTGTATTTCATTTGGACATGGGACGGGCTGATTCATTGTGTTTGTTTGTTTGGACTTACTGGCAGTGCGTCTAAATGCAGGCATTACATGCATAAGCTGTAAACACCACATTTCTGATTCTTTGATCTTCCCATAATGCCTCTGACAAAGCTCATGAGAAGTGATACTGGTGAAGTCATCTGAAAGGAAACAAGTGGAGCTGCAGAGCTGAACTCATGTTTCCTTTGGTGAGCCGTCACTGATGAGGCAATCAACCCTGTGAACCCTGATGTCAGTGAAAACCACCACCTGACAATATGTCCACCTGCTCAGTGTTTGCTGCCTCCAGGTATCTTTATCCTCTTAGAACGACTTCATAAACAAGTGTCATTTTTAATTCCAATGACAAGCCCAAAGATTCCATTCAGGATGCATTCTGGGTAAATCTGTACACATTATTTCTAATGTCTTTTGTTTTCTCTGTTATCAATAGATTAGGGTTCGGGTGAATTAGGGGTTCATCGAGTAAACGTCAGAGATGTATGCTCATGCTCATTAAGAGTATGATGAGGTTGCACGGAGCAGGCTGATGGTGTTGGGTTTGGTATATGCGTAAAATGTGAGAGGAAGCTGAGCGTGTGGAGTTTGTCTCACCTTTCCTTTCTTGCTCATCTTGCTGCGCAGGTAGCTGAACGTCCTGCTGACTTTTGTTGCTCCTCTTCCCTCTGTGTCGCTCCTAAGTGGACCCGGCTCCTCCTCTGAAATACTGCACACACACACATACATACGCACGCACGCACGCACGCACGCACGCACACACAAACAAAGCGTCTATGAAGCTACTTCTGCATTAAGGGACATCACTAAAGAGCGGAAGTGAAAAGAAACAGACATACAAACAGATTTATAGCTGTCACAGCTCTGATGACAGCCAGTGAGTACGGTAACATCCTCACTGTGCAAACACAGACTGTGCTCAGAGGACACAATAATCACACCCTCTTTTTTTCTACATATTGATTATTTATCTTCTATTGAGGACTTTGACTATTTAGTTTTTGTGTGACCTAGCTGCTGTGTCAACTACTCCCCTCCATCCACCTCTATCCATCCACCTCTATCTCTCCACCCATCTGTCCTCTCTCTGCCGTTCCATCCCTCCACCTATCTCTCATCCATCCATTCACGTACCACCCTCCACGTCTATCTAAGCAGCAGATAGCAGTGTTGGGTGTGGTATCTTACCTGTATTCTAGTGAGCCTGAAGTGGTGGAAAATGATCCCTGACCTACAGGAAGCAAATGAGACACGACCCCATCAGACCAACATGGTTATTCCACCACAAGGCAACCGTGCTTAAATATAAGAACAAGTTATTTAAAGCTCAATGTGCTCACAGTGTTAAACTAAATAGGTAGACAGGGATCAGATACAGTTATGGAGTCCTATGTGGATACGAGCACAATGGGGAAGGACAGTTTAATACAGACGTCAAGGGGTTAAGAGAAAAAGACACATGACCGGTTTAAGCCATCAATAGAGGCAATTCTATCTCTTACCGAGTCTGATGACTTTTAATGATGACAAAAACCAAACAGTTCTTCTCCTGTGTAACTATGTCAAGGATTCCAAATACATTCAACAGACTGAACACTAGTCAGGACAAAAAAAATACAAGACAAAGGACTTGGGCTTGTAGCATCCTTGGGTAAGTTAGTGGCTCTCTACATTTGTAGAGGTTACATGTGGACATTCCCATCTATCACTCGCTGCAATCTCTTATCCTGTGTCAACTGAAAGTAAACATTACAAAACTGCTATGATAATAACAACTTTACAGACAGATGTCCTGAAAACAAATCCAGTCTGATTAGGAGGCCAGGAGGTTATTTGAATGATTCAAAGAGGGGAATTTAAAAAAAAAGTTGAAGATGAGGAGTTATCATGCGTTTCAGGATGGGACTGGGAATAAAATGGAGAGAGCACACACTTCTCTTTGGTAAACTTAGAACTGCTGCTACAGTCAACTTTATAAAACTATACCAGGAAGTGTTTCTTTTCTATCCATTCTGATTCTACTGCTGCAGGAAGAAGGGATCACATTTTAGTGAGCACACTCACAAGAACCTTTACATGCACTTTAAAACTTGTTCTCCTGTAATCAAGGATTTTTAATCTTGACGTGTGAACATTTCGACCATTGAAACTCGCTCAAATTTAGTTAAGGTATGTAGCAGACGTGGGCATTTATTAACTGGGATAGCTCTCACAAATTGCTTGCTCTTATTTTCTTGATTTTGTGCATAACGTGAAAAAAATTAACTATGCAAATGCATAAAATGATATAGATGTAAAAATCAAAATTTTTCCTTTGATTGCAGGAAGGACAAACAGTATAGAGTGCATGTAAACATACTGACTGGTAACGGACAAAGAGGACCCAGTCCACAACCACACTACTTACTCCCTCCCTGCTCCTCCTCGTCACTGGAGGAGGTAAAGAAGCGCCTATTTTTGTGGAGGAGTGGGGAGATACTGAGGGAGAAGCTGATGCGTCTCTTCGATCGAAGATGTCCTGTTTTTTTTTTGTTTTGTTTTTTAATGGGGGGGGGGTAGCAGGATGAAGAGGAAATCAAAAGCTCATTGTTGCAACAGTTCAAAAAATACAGCTGCAATAAAAAGTACACAAGGGGAAAGATCCACCAGGAGGATGAGCAGGAACTCACCGTCTGTGTCACCCTGGCTGATGGTTACCATAGAGATGGATTTGGTGAGTGTTTGGTGATGGAACATGGCAGGACAGCTCGTTGTCAATGACAGAACCTGGTGGGACGTCTAAGACACACATGGGGGAGGGGAGGAGCAAGGCATTATAAATACAGGGTTTCCATTCAAAAAAATAGCACAACTTTTCCATAAATTCTTGGATTACAGAGTCAAAACTCCATATGATGAAAAAGCTTCTAGTCTCTATCAATTCGGCTTATTTAAATCAAGGCTCAATACTCCTGTTGTTGTTTACGAGCCTCTGTGTCATCCTGGACAGGTCGTATCAAAAACATGTCGAGGACTGATTTTTTCCACCTCTGCAACATTCCCAGACTAGGTCAATCACTTTCTAAGCATAGTGTCATTCCATGACTTTTCCAGGATTCCATGATCGCACAAACCCTGAAATATTCCCTCAGTCTCCAGGTCTAAATCTCACATTCACCTGACTATCAATGCTGCTCGCGTCTCCTTCTTGCTCCTCCTCCGTGAGGGACACCAGCGAGCCCCTCTCCTGACTGTCCACATGTAAACTCCTGCTCACAGACCTATCCTCTGGATCAGGGCCACCGAGGACAGGACATGACCCCTGAGCTGCTCCTCTCTCTGCCTCCAGACCCTCCAGACTGTAGCTGGGTAGACAATGAAAAAGATGATAGAGAACATTAAAACAGCAAGACACAGTTAGACACTGACTCGGTCTTCAGGTACTGATTTTATTTAAAAGATCTCAGCAGAGCACAAACCTCGAAAAGTTCACAATCTTGACATAAAAACTGTCCCCCTAGTAACTTCCGTGATCTCCCTGATCCTGATCTATCTGAAAACGACTTTCTGACTACCAGATGCAGATCAGATCCAAAGGTGGTCGGTATTTTAGTTTGCAGGCTGGCTGTACCCACCTGTGATTAGTCTCTGCTTCCATCTACTGATACTCTATACCAAGCAGTCTGAATGGTCGTCTATAGCCCGAAAAAAACAGATCTAAGCTTTCTAATCTGTCGATTTCATACTGCCACACTGCTGCACATGCACAAAACTCATTGCGGTTTAGATATTTGAATGTGCTTAAATATTCTATCAAAGTTGACTATTATATGTTTATCGTTTATACTGTATAAACATTGCTTTTGTAATATATACAAGATTTATTCAAAAACTGAGGTAGAAACAAATACCTCTGTCTGCATCCACTTTCATTATGCTACCATCTAAATGCCGATCAGTGCTGATTACCTTCTGTTGTCTATTTGCTGTTGTTGAGGATGATGTAGGTTGGATGGACACCAGCTCATACTGGAGAAAATGGAAGACAGGAGGATGGAGGGTGATGATGAGGTGTGACATGAAACATGAAAGATCCACAGTGGACATGTGGGAAAAGATATGATTAAATAGCTGATGGTAGAAATCTTAAATCTAAGGGTTGATGAAGCATGTGATGGAGGACATTCATGCAGGGGTTAATGAGCCTATGTTCAGATCAGAAACACTATAAATATTAATATCATTTTGGGTGTGGTTTTGCATTCTTTCTCTTATAACGAGAGGAGAGCGATTCCATCGGTTTTCCAGCCCGTGCACATTCCGAGACCCATGCATGGTATTCAATGGAAAAGTCATTAACGAACTATAAAAAAAACTATAAAAAACTGGATCCAAACACCACGTGATGGAAATGGAAACTCTTTGATTCAGTCCAGTATGGTGGCGTGAGATGTGTCCAGACTAATGCGGCCTGGCATCACAATGGGCTTTGTTCAGGCTCACGGGCACAAGATAAAACACTTGGTCTGAGCCACAGAGGGCCCAGTTCACTGAGGCTTTGTAGAGCATTCTTATGGACTCTGTGTCTGGTGGGAAGCTGGCAAAGGGATGTAGTCCTGGTCTGGACAGGGTGCATGGAACCTGTGCCTCCTCTCAGCAGTCAGTCCAAGGAGCACGGAATATTAAGCCCCCAATCAAATTGGGTGGATTTTTTTTTTTTCTGAGTTGAGCACGTACGTCAGCGGATGCAAAGGGAAAGCTGTTAGTTTGTGGACAGCACCTCACATCCAGACCAAGCTAGTCCATGTCTCTGAGATTTGGACTGTTTTTTCTTACACTGGAACTTTCTGGAGATATTTGGCATTTGGCAAACGGACCTCTATGGATCCCTGTGCTGGACCATTCAACCGTGAAAGGATCCACCTCCAACGGCTGTGTGGTAACTTTCATGCCTGATGGGAAGGACAGGAACTACCCCCCACACCTCCACACACCTTCCGTATGTTCATAATACACATTTGATAAATGACCGAAGGCACTCAAAATGTTTTGCGGGACAATAAACAAATCTCTAAGATACTTCAACGTGGACGAAGCCTCGGATTCAAATTTCTTCAGCTGTAAAGCAGTGAATGGGGTTGTTTCATTGTATTTGATTTGGAATCAGTAATTCTTTTATGCCTTTGTAAAGCACTTTGAAATGCCTCTGTGTCAGACTGGTGCTATATAATTTAGTGCTCCTGGCCGTAAATCTACTGGGTTGTTCTTGTTCTTGTATTGTTTCTTGTTTCATAAAGCTCCTTATTTTAGTCCCATGTTTTAATACATGGCTTTAAGGTGAAAGAACATCAACTGTAGATTGTGTCTGTCATAGTGTCCACGTCTGTCTGCACTGCAGCTGTCATTAGTGACTAATCTGAGCACAAAGTAATAACTGAATTTAAAAGAGTAATTACAGGCTGGAAAAATGTGGAAGAGCCAGCAGAGTGACTCATAAAGACCCAGACATCTGAAATGAGGTTATTTTTCTCTCACTTTGGCTCTACAATGGTTTCTCTTTGTGCATATTTGTAGTACAGGGACAAATGAAATCTATACCTTCTTCTATGGAGGGGCAGCTTGGTTCTCTTCACCTCCCCTGACACGCTCTTCAAAGAACTGAAAGGATGAAAAGATGATGATAATGAAGAACAATGTTGATGAAATAATGGACCGTGATGGACGGAAAGAAAGGTCTTCTGTGTCCGCTCCTTTAGTTTAGTTTGTTTGGCTCGTCTTCCACGTCTTCAGCTTGTTCTGCTACAGACATTCACTTAACTTATCATAACAGTGATAACGAACTGAAAATGAAAGAATGCGTTTGGTGCCCTGAGACTGCTTTGAATCATGTCGTGAATGACACTTTTTGAAGGACATAACAAACACTTACATTACAGGAAGTAGAACCTTTTTGAATTTTCCAAAAAATAAATAAATCCTAAAATCGATTCCATTAACTCTTTCTTTTTTTTTAAGCTATAGCATTTCTATTTTCCTTTACAATGACTTGTGCTATGATTTTATACAGACTTCTGTATGCATGTGTATGTAATGCACCCTGATATGTTTATTATCTTATTTATTATCTTAATTATCATAAGTTTTGGGCTTTTCACCAGAAAATATATTAAATATATTCAGGCCCTAACGGCCCCCAAACGTCTGAAGACGTATGGGACACTGAGAGGTCTGATGTTGAATATTATCAAATATTACCAAGATGCCTGTCCTATGATGAGACTGAAGTATTCTGAAAACATTCCATCAGAGAGGGCCCAATCAGCCACAAACCCACACGCAGACAGCTACCACTGGAACGCTGAGACTGAGACTGAACACATACAGCTGAATGAATAATGAATGAAATAACATGTCAGAGAGTTACAGCCCTTTCCTTTTGGAGGACGGTTCATTACTTATCAATCACCCTCTGGGGTCTGTCCATACCTGCGGCGCGTCATGTCAATATCTCCAGGTAGACTGGTCCTCCCAGGCTCCCAGCTGTGACGACGGAGCGGAGACATGGAGCGAATTGAGGCGCGGAGGATGGCGGAGGACACGGGGTCTTCTGTCAGCTGATCATTCTTCTCCTCTTCCTCGCCGCCTCCTGGGAGCCGTAACGGAAAAACAACCTTAAGACCACGACAACGCTTTTGAGACTAAGTCCAGCTGTCCCTGGTCTGTCTGTTGCATTGCGTACAGCACGCTCTATCCTCGGAGGCCTTGGAATGTCTTGGGACGCCCCGGAGCAAAAACACAACATAAATATAAGGCTTCTACGCGACACGCAGGACTTACCTCTGTCCTCTGTTTCTGACTTCCAGGAACATCTGGAGCTGCAGGGGGCCAGGGTCTCTGATGTGCCCACCGACAGAGCAGATTGCCTTGGACTGTGGGGCTGGGGGATTAATGTATCATCTGTGAAGGACTCAGAGATGTGTGTCCCTTTCACCCTGTCCTCAATGTAAGGGACTGAGTCTTCACTCTGAAACAACAATACAACAGAGATGTTTTCAGACATTAAAGACACACGGAATTACTGTTGGTTCCACATATTCAGGTCTGTGTGAACTTATAATACAAAATTCATGGATTTAAGACTTTTTATTACTAAATAAGGATTTATTTTTCCATAAATTACTTTTTAAAGATCAACAGACGTCCTGTATTTTAGCTAAAAAAGTACAATTGTAAAATAAAAACTCATATTCTGTGAAGGCACCGACAGACCACCGAATCAACCTGATGGCAACATGGCAACACACTCACACTACTACAGGAGTGAGTGCTGCACATTTCCTGCACATGACTTGACAACTTCCTCTTTGCTATTTTAAAAATTTCAAGTTTCTGAGTTTCTTCACGCAGGATGTTCCTAATTGTTTCATTCTTGTTAGCATGTTTGGCACAATTGCTCCATTCTGGTCTGTGTTTATTTCAAAACGCTGGGCTCCGTAGTCCGCCGAGTCCAAATGTTCTTTCAAAGGCTCATGTCGACAAAAGACTACTCGGGGAAAACACTGCGTGGACGCCAGCCAACTTTAGCGCAGCCAAACCTGATCTGTGGAGTTGTGGGATTATGAGAAAGCTGTGTGGAAAAATGCCCGTTGGAGCACAAATGAGTCAGACTGAGCTCACAGCGGCAAGACCGCTACACTCCAACGAGTCAGGCGCTTCACGGCAGAGTCTGAAATGATTCTAGAAAACCAAACTGACATGACCTGCTTTGTGTCAGTATGATTAACCCCTTAAACTCTAAGTGAGCACCAACCACATAACGTTTACTACGTCCATGTAATAGACAAAAGTTTGCCAAAACGCCACATTTTTCCGGACGCATTCTGTAGACATCTTCCTGAAATGATGCTCAAGATTTCTAGACTTAAGACAGATTATACGGAAATTATCCCTTTAAATGTTGCCAAATGAATTGGTAAGTTCAGTGAGCAAACAGTAGAGTTTTTTTAAAGGAATAAAATAGTGGGCCTTTTAAGATTAGTGATCCGTTTGTAATTGAATGTACCACAAAAGGTATTAAAAAATGATCTTCATTTCCAGATGTCTGGTTTTTTAAATCCTAAAATCCATTGAAGTAACCTGTACTTTTTTTAACTGTGGCATTTTTATATAATAAAATAAAATGCTTTTTGTTTTTGATGATTTTATACAGATTTATCCAGGAGGCATCCTAAAACTTTTACTATCTTCGGAATCTTTGGGCTTTTGTCGAGAATTTAAACCAAATAAGCTAGCTAACTATATCTGGGTGATACCACCATCTTTCTGGTACTTTTCGTCCAGTGTTAGGACCAATGAGCCTCTCTGATTTTGGGCTCAATTCTGCCAGGCCGCTGAAGGGAAAGTCATTTTCAAGCCTGTTACATAATGCTGATTTTTTCCAAGGTTTTCCCATCAAGGTTAATTTTAGAGAGGTGCATAGGTAAAAGTCAGGGCCAACAGCATTATTTTTAAACCTGACATAAAAAGGCTACCGCGTGGCTGCCAGATGTGCTTTGAAGTACGAGGGATGTAACCAGTTGTGTCCAAGTTTACTTTAAGAGCCTATGGAAGTGAACCGTTGGTCTGAAGAATACTCATGGATATTGAGTGTTTGTACCTTTGCGAAGACCACATCTAGGTCAGCCTCGACTGTCTGCCCCTCACTGACTACTGTGTCCCTCTGCAACACACACACTGACACACACTCTGTGTTTGGATGGACATCTGGAAAGAAAGGAGAAAAGGGAGGGATGGGAGAAAAATGGAAGAATAAAACACTTCAGTGAGCGATCAGAGCACTCTAGTTTGTCTATCGATCCTAGTTTGCCGAGTTAGTGAAATGTGTCCAAAGAAAATCTTCAATAGAATATGCCGTTGTAGGTCTCTGTAAGCAAAGTATTGCAAGGCTGGTTGCAATCCATTGAGACAGGAAGTTGACCTCATATCACCCAAACCACAGAGAAACAGCATCTCTACAGAGTTTGCGGAAGAACCAGCAGGTCTACTGAAGTGACCTCATCTGTTATTGTGCTGGAAGGAAGGATGTAAGCTGAAAACACAAAATTTAAATTCAAAAGCTACGCAACCTCACACAAAACTAAAAGAATTGGATCTTCCTGTCTAAGTGAAAATGTACATCTTTCTTGCTGGAAAACTCCCCACCGCCGCTTTGTGTGTGTGTGTGAGTGTGTGTGTGTGTGTGTGTGTGAGTGAGAGAGTGTGAGGTTCTGTACCTCCACCCTGTGCATTCTATTTGTCGTTATCAAGACACTGGGGACGTGACGGCTGCAAACGGGCTTAAAATTAAGGCAAGGCAAGGCAATGTTTACTTCTACAGCACAATTCAGACACAAAGGCAATTCAATGCACTTCAAAAGGGCGTTCCATTACAGATAACAGATCAAAGAAATGAAAAGACAATCGAAAGGAAAGCATGAAGAGAGAGAGATAGACAGAGAGGGAGGGAGAGAGAGAGAGAGAGAGAGAGGGAGGGAAACAGAGAGAGAGAGAGAGAGCGAGAGGGACAGAGAGAGAGAGACAGGGAGGGAGGGAGAGAGAAAGAGACAGACAGACAGAGAGAGAGAGAGAGAGCTAGAGAGAGGGAAGGAAGGAGTGGTTTTGTTCTTACCTGTACATGTTGTAACAGTGCTGGGTTGTGGAGGGGGCGGGACAGAGTAGAAAAGGTCTCGTTCTCTTTGAATCTACAGAGTGGAATAGAGTTGAA
>OMNV01012933.1:0-13451 GCA_900303265.1 Brotula barbata
TTTTTTTCATGGTTCATGAATTTTCCCCCGGCCAATACTGAGTACAGATTGAATGCTGAAAACTTAATTTAATCCATTTGGAGAGCAGAACACAAGCCCTACATATATTCACTCAGTTTGGGATTAATATTACCAATATTAACATGGAGGAAGAACTCCACAAAAACCCCTAACATGGAGGAAGAACGCCACAAAAACCCCTAACATGGAGGAAGAACTCCACAAAAACCCCTAACATGGAGGAAGAACTCCACAAAAACCCCTAACATGGAGGAAGAACGCCACAAAAACCCCTAACATGGAGGAAGAACGCCACAAAAACCCCTAACATGGAGGAAGAACGCCACAAAAACCCCTAACATGGAGGAAACCCGATCCTGCGTTTTGGGTCTTCACCTGATTGCAGCATGGGATTTGCGTCTAATTTCGATAGCTTGGTAGCGAATGACTTGATTGGCTTGTGCTTCGTGGCTAGTGCTTGAATTTAGCGAAGTGCTTGAGTTCTTCTTTCCTGTAAATTGCTTCGGACAAATCTGTCTGAAATGTAGCTGTAGCAGCAAAATTCAAGGAATGACGCCGGTCACTGGAAACCCCATGTCAGTCCGATAAGTGTGCTGGTAACTTTGCTACTTGTCATGACGCAGCTGTTTGTTACTCACTCGTTTCTTTTACGCCCCCGTGAAACCCCAGTGCCGTGGAACAATGGTGCATTGATCGTTTTCACGAGTAATGAAACTCTGAATGCTCTTTTGTATCTAATATTTGGTGAGTTTTTATTTCACCGTTGACACTTTTAGCTGCTTTGTTTGCTGATTGAATTGGGGGAAGCCAAGAGACGACGTTCTAATGTCAGTAACAGTGTGTGTGTGTGTGTGTGTGTGTGTGTGTGTGTGTGTGTAAGAGAGACTTGTTGACCCTGCTCCATTGTTTGTTTGGGGCACGGTATCCAGGCAACTGATGATGTCATCAAGGCTGGACGGCGAAACTCGAGGCAGGCTGAGAAATGGTTGCAGCGAGCACACAGTGTGGGTGGGTGTGTGTGTGAGTGTCTTTCAGAAGAGTATGGCTGTGTGTGAAGTGTGTTGTGCATGAGTTTGGGGCAGTAGTTAGAGAGGCTGGTCTTATGTGTGTAGTTTGTGTGGGTGTGAGTGCGAGGTCACGTGTATTTAAAATAAAAAATGACATTTTAATAGAAGTATTTAGAAATTAGTTTATTTACTTCCACATTGAAAATCAGCTTCATCTTGGATAAAATCAAACTAATAATCAAGTCACATTAGTGATAACTCACATCGTATTGCATTAATTAATTATTGTTCGTTAAAGAATGACTGAAAAAGTTTAGTCTTGTAGTGAATGGAACATCACTGTGTTGAAATCACATCAAATGATGGTTATAAAGCGAAACGCACGCAACGTCCACCACCTGTAAACATCGCCCTGCCTCTCCGTCCCAGCTCTGCTCGCTCTCATCATCGACAGAGCAAGGATAAAAGATGAAGGATGTCCCACCTACCCTATACACGCAGCATCCAGATAACCAGGACGCATGTTGGATGCATGCAAGTCCTGTGAGCTCAGTGTCTGGACAAGGTGTCACATTCATCAATCACCCCACGGATCCATTTGACTTCCACCAAACTTTGACATTGGTACAGTCTTAATGAAAACAAGAATAAAAAAAAAGAAAATCATCACATCGTTTCCAGTGAAGTGCATGCTGCTGGTAGCAGAAGTTCCAACTTTGGCTGATACTTATTTATATACTGAAACATATGAAGTCCTCATGGACAGAGAAACAGTTTATTGTCTCATCTTCAGTCCTTGCTGTCCCACAAATGCCACTAAATGGTAAAATGTTGATTTACTGGCAGCCCAATCAAAGCATAACAGAGTTAAACATTATGAGTGGAACTGAAGGGGTCACAGCTGCAAATGTGTCAAAAACAAGCAAATCCAAAACCGTGAACCGAGGACAAACCAGAGGACGTAGCAATAATCCACCGATCAGAAAAACACAGAAAAACACAGCGAAACGGTCGACGGCAAATGTTAGAAACCGCATAGATCGTAACATGACGGCTCTCCTCCCTGTTTTTCATGGCGCAGCATTTTCTTGGCTGC
Organism: Brotula barbata; assembly: GCA_900303265.1. Classification (NCBI taxonomy): domain Eukaryota; kingdom Metazoa; phylum Chordata; class Actinopteri; order Ophidiiformes; family Ophidiidae; genus Brotula; species Brotula barbata. Next base: position 2,125 of record OMNV01012933.1, read on the forward strand.
ACGGCTGTGCACCAGGGAGAATCTGGAACTTGCTTTCCACTTAGCCCCCGTAATTATTATTTTCTCAACCGGAAACCAAACCTCTCCACTGACTCATCATCAGCAAAGACCTCAGAGGACTCATCCTCTGGGAAATCTTCCTCATTATGCTCTGCAAAAGTGCAATGTAGTAGTGAGAAGAAGCTTTTAAAGTCCTAGCAAATTCACGACTGTGTTATTGAGAACTCATAAACTTGTAAATAAATAACACAAATGAGTGTTAAGATGGGAATGGGACTCTATTACAAAAATGCAACCATAGAACAACGTGATTACACTTCAACAATTGCGCTGAAATTGTTGTGGAACCTGATGTATGACAAAATTTAAAAATGATTCCAGTGCTGATTCTGGCCTCTTATCATCATTATATTGCTGTGACCTTATGACCCCTGTCATCTCCACAGACCCTGAAACAGGCCCGGCAGAAGGACGAGACCCTGGACAGCTCTGCATGGACTCGGAGAGCCTCCACAACCTGCAGGTGGGTTTCTACTCAGCAGAGAGACTTATCCCAGTCCATGGCTGCGCTTCATATAATGTTTGATGTCTTTTTATGTTTGCGTTGTTTCTCACTGTCATTTTATGTCACCCTGAGCCTTTTAGTATCAGATTCTCGTGCACGTGTTTTCACAAGAGGAAGAAGCCTTCTCATTGTGGTCATCTTCTCCTCACACACGCTTCTGTCACCATGTGTAGCCGTCCTCTGCTCGACCTTACCCCGTCCGTGTTGAATGTGCTGTAGCTGGACCTAACGGTGGATATTATTAGACCTTGGTGGAGCCACTTTTCCCACACAGTTTTTTTTTTTGTAAATCTGAACTTGGCCTTATTAAAGACTCGCCCACTATTTATTGTCACAGACGTGAAAAAGCTGTGATAAAATAGGATGCAGTGTAAATAGACCAGTAAAAACACTGAGCGTTGACCTGGAGTTCCTCCAGGTATGGACAGACTACCAAAGAATCGATCATGAGTTTCGGAGACAGTGGCTAACTCATTCCTTCAGACTGTATAAACATGGGATTAGCTGTACTTGAATTCTTGCTGCTCTCCACATGCCTTTTCAGGTTAGGCCAGGCCAGGCCAGGCCAGGCTAAAGTTACGGATGTGGACTTATAAATCCTTTGGTAGTGTCCCCAAATGACGCACTAGTTGACCTCCTGGACCTTGGTACTGACAGGGGTCACAATTACAGATATGGGAATGTTATAGCATGGGCCTAACTCCGTTTGCGTGTGTGCGTGTGCGGTGGGGGGAGCATTACCTCACCATGTCTTGTTTTGGTTGAATCGTGTGATGTCATGTTGGACACACAGGCAGTAGAAAGGAAAGGGAGGAACAGGGGAAGAGATGACAGGAGCCAGGGACCTCTTTAGTCTGACACCATCTCTCCCCAGCTAAACAGCAAAAAAAAGAAACCACTCAAAATGAAAGTCAAACCACAGAAACCACACAATAATGTTTATATTTAGACTTCATTCTCGTAAAGATTTGAAATAGTCTGGAATGATAAGATGTCTAAAGAATACATTAAACAAGGTAGAGGAGGATTTGGTCCAGATTTTCAAATGGCTTGGCACCATATTGTATTTATATGAATAACTTGGAGACGAACCGTCAAAACCCTGATCTGGCATTTCTGTGTATTTTTAACTGTAAGACTATGACTCCATGACCCTCACACTCTTCCCATTACAACTTGAATGATGTCTCTATCGTAGAAGGAGAGGAACGGTACTTTCATGATCCCTGTGGGGAAACACACACACACACTAGCACTTGGGGACCATCTCTAGATCTTCCTCCTAGTGCCCTAGTCAGGGGCAATGGCGGTAGTGATTAACCCAACACCCGTTTTCGTGGGTGGAGAACATGGAAACTCCACACAGAAAGGTGGGTCGGTCTCGAACCCACGACTTTCTTCCTGTGAGCCAACGTGCTAACCACCAAGTGGCGACACGTTGATAGGAATGGATGATTAGATAGTGGATGGTGCTCTGTAGTTATGATACAGTAAAGCTGTTTGTACTTTATCAGTACCATTTCAAGATGATCCAAGATTGCTATTTTTAGGTCTAATGATAACTTGGACATGCTTTGGTAAATATAGTTCTAACCACCAGGGTGTAGTTCTTCATAATCTCAAAATTATCTGGATATAATGATCATGCTTTAAACCTGGATGTGTCTGTTCTTGGAAGGAGAACTTCATCTGTCGTTGGATCTGTTGTCGCAGCGACGTGGGTAAACTCCAACCTGCTAGGAACAGGTTTATTCTGTGGAAACAGGATTAGATGTCAGCATTAAACCTAGTCCCGTCAGGAACTCCACCCAGCCAAGGGTTTAGTTTGTCCACTACATCCGGCGTGCCACTCCTCTTTTGGTTTATCCGTGTTTGAATCATTTATTTGAATTCTTTGTATGCTTCAATGAGAAGCCCATGTTCCCCCGCAGTGAAAAGTTGCCCTACTCCTGCCGTGGTTCCAGCCAGTCACAGACTTGTTGATGATGGTTTGATGTGTACAACCTTGTTCATGAACGTGAGAACAGGCAGTGGCAACCGAGTTTAACTCGGCATACACAGTCTGAAGGGTTGTCTTATGTTCTGCAAATGACTGAAAGAAAACTTTCAAATGAAAATCAGAATAAGATATCACTCAGACAACCAAATGAGGCAAAAACACTTCCTCCTTGGTGGAGGTAAGAATCAATCACCCGTTTAAAGGCTAAGTATGAGGAACGATGAGGAAGAGCAACTTTATCCAGATGGTCATTTCCTGATGTCCAAGATCTGTGCAAAGTAGGAAATAAAGCCCTGAACCTACAAGTGTTATAGTGTTAATGCCTTGCTCAGCTGAATCAGACACAGTACCTAACTTGGCAGTGATGTAGTGTTTGTCCTTTGCTGCAGCCTTGTGGTCAGATCAGATAGAACAGAGCAATTTCCTATAAGTATGATCTCCAGCCTCTTTCTCTCTCTCTCTCGCTCTGTCTCTATCTCTTCTTTCTGCCGCTCTCTCTCTCTCTCTTGCTCTCTGTCTCTGTCTGTCTCCTCCCCCTCTCTCTCTCTCTCTCTCGCTCTCGCTCTCGCTCTCTGTCTCTGTCTGTCTCTTCTCTCTCTCTCTCTCTCACTCTCTGTCTCTGTCTGTCTCTTCTCTCTCTGTCGCTCTCTGTCTCTCTGTTGCTCTCTCTCCCTCCCTGTCTCTCTCTCTCTCTGCCTCTCCCTCTCTTTCTGTCTGTTTCTCCTTCTCTCTGGCTCTCTTTCTCTCTCTTTTTTGCTTATTCCATGTTGGAATCCCTCTCTTTGTGTCACAACTTGATGGTGCACAGCTGTTGCCATAGGGACAGCTGTGTTTTTGTGCTGGTGATTGGTTACAGATGGACTCGATTATTTCTACTTTTTGGCTGTAAGTTTCTGCTGGGTTCCAGCTAGTAACAACTCTTCACACATTTATTGACTAAAAGTCCCTTTCATGTACCAAAACGCTCACGGTGTGCGTATACTGAACACGCTATACTGAATGTAGGACTGCATTACTACTACTGCTCACTTGGTGACCGCTTCCATTTTGAAAGGATAATTAGGTTACTTGATGCCTGTTGATGAAGATCAAAAGCCTCTCATCGTCTGCCGGTTCAATTTCTTCCTTCTACGCTGACTTATTTTGGCTTTTGATTCAAGCATTAAATAAATGTGTAAAAATTGAATGGAAAAATGTTACAAATAAAGTGAAAAAAAAAACAAACCCCAAAATTCTTGAGGAATCATATAAAACTTTACGTGATCCGCGAAGAGCTCAAATTACGGCCGCTGCTCCTCCTCCACAGGGAGTGGAGTCAGTTGAGGTGGTTCAGGCATCTTGTAAGGATGATGTCCCCAAACCCCAAATTGCTCCCAACAAGCAAGTGTGCCTCGCATGTTTACCTGGGCTGTCAGTGTGTGAATAAGTATATGAATGGGTGGATGGGAGGCAAACATTGGAAAGAGTTTTGGAAAAAAGAGCTATAGAAATGCAGTCCACTTAACATTTACACCCCCCTCTGGAGGTGTACCAGGCACATCCAAATGGGAGGAGGAGACCCCAGGGCAGATCCAGGACACGCTGTAGACTTTACATTTCTCAGCCGGCCTGGGAAGGCCAAGGAATCTCCAGGAAAGTCTAGAGGATGTTGCTGCACGGGGAAAGAGACTTCTGGGCTGCTTTGTTGACTCTGCGACCCTGTCCGGATTAATGGGTTTGAAGAGGGATGGATTCTGTAAACTTTCTTGTAGAAAAATTTATATTAAACTCAATTGAGGAACCTTTTGTTTTTTTTGTGCCAAATTAAGAGTGCGAGAAGCCTCCAAAGTTTAGGAGTGTAAAAATATAAGAAAACCTCTTTCTTCATTTTCCTATTCAGTGACAGCATACAAAGACGAGCATTATTACCTGATCTAAAACAGCAACCTGGACGATACTCCTTCAGGCGATAGAAGTAGGTGTTAGACCATGCAAAGCCTTAAAAACAAGTAACAAAACCTTAAAATCTATTGTTTAAGAAACCATAATCCAGTGACAGCTAGCCAAGACGGGGGTGATGTGTCGTCTCTTTCCTTGAATTTTCTGTCAATGAAATCTGAGTTTCAGTTTGTTATGCTCTTTTCTTTGTCTGTTCTGCCAGACATAGAAACGCAGCAACCCACTGGAAACGTATAACACATCACTCAATGTGCCACAGGATTTTCCCAGGATACACCTACAGACACCAAGCTGCAGTGACAGACGGCAGCATATCAATATTTGTTTTGAGGCCATATTGATTAGATTTTAGTTGATTTGAACTGTCAGATTATTTCCTTTTAAAATTATACTCTTATACTCTGCAAAAATCTTGCAACAAAACAACATCCAAAATAATAGATAGATAGATAGATAGATATTTACTGTAAATATATTTGATCTGTTTACTCAGTTTGACATGTTAACACACACATGGCCGAGACATATTGGCTAGAAGGCATGAAGAGAATTCAATATGGAACATATTGGATGTAACACTAACAGACCGCAGCAGAAATGGTGAGAAAGTGGTACTATATGATCATAACGCATCAAGTAAAATTCTGAGCATTGTGCGTCTGTCATCTCCCCTTTTCTGCATCCATTTTATTTTTCTGTGCTAGATAGGAACAGTTCTTTTTTGTCTCTCGTTGTTGCACTTAATGTATAGACTGATAGTGAGAGAGGGAAATCTAGCAACTGGATGAGAAGGAGTTAGTTTCCAAACTTGATGGGTGGAGTGAGACGGAGAGAGAGAGAGGGCCCGAAGGAAAAAGGAAGAGAGTGGGAAGGAGGGATGGAGGGAGGGGCCGGTGTTATGAACAGATGTGGGCAGAGAGTCTAATTTTCCACCCTAAACTGCACTGAGAAGGGAGCACAAGCTACGTCGACTTTGCTGGATTATACATTGGACTATGGCCGCAGTGCTTCTCTGTTGGCCTTGCAGATGTCAGTTTTCATCTCCATTATGTCTTAGCAGCATGAAATAAGGGCTGTCTTTGTTTGTGTGCCTCATGTGATGTTTTAGTTTTGCTCAATTCGTGGTGCCGTTTTTCTCTGCATTATCGTTTTGAACTGGTGGAAATAGAAGTCGAGGACGACTCCACCCTACTTTTTTTGACTTCATTTGTTTTTCTGATAGTGTGGCGTTCAAGGGACGATAGAGAGAGGAGCCATAGTTCAGAACTTTCTGAGACTTTTAACCTGCCAAATGGCCAAGACATAGTTTGTGTGTGTGTGCGCGCGTGTGTGTGTGTTCACACTGATCAAAGCCTGCAGTGAGGAGAATGAGGAGTGTGAAACAGCCATCATGTACGAGAGACACAAGCGGAGGTACAGCTTCTGTGCCAAAGCGGAGAGTACTGTGGATGTGGTGTTAATTAAGGTAGGTACAAAATGTATGGATGTGTAAAGATTTAGACAAAACACTAAAAAATGACAGCTTTCTCTCTTTTACACATAGAAGCCATGATGACCAAGATTTGTTGTAGTGGGATCTTTTTATGGAGGAGCCAAGCTGTAGACATGGAACCATTGTTTAAACTTTGGTGTTATACGTTAGGGCTACATCTAGGTTTGGTGATACTTGTTGTAGGTGTGTGTATTTAAGTTTATCATTTAGACAAACTCTATTATTAATGGGTTTGGTAAGGTGAAAAGGCTTATTGAATTTAACGAAAGACCTTAGGATATCCATGGACTTAAAGTGGACTCAATAATCAATTGATTTACTAGTGTTTAAGGGGTTAAAAACATTCTGCCATCGTAGGAAATTGATATTGTTTCACTTTATTAATGGATGTCCAGTAGAAGAGAATGTTGTATTTATGTAGCCGAGCTCAGCCCAAATACTACAAGCAAGGTGCCAGATTATCCTGAAATATGTTTCAGGTTTCCTGTCCTAAATATCTGGGCCTTTGCTATCGGTTACTATGTAAATCGCTTAATCTACTCATTGTTGCGATAAATAATCCAGTAGTGCACCTGGACTATATGTATCGATCACTCTATTTGCTACTGTAGGAGAGATAAGAAAGAGAAACCTACAAATTCATAATTAATCATTTCTATCAATCATCATCATTGAGCAAATTTACTGTTATTGTCATTTCAGACAGAGGGCCACTGCTACCTTAAGAGCTGATGATGTGTCACGTTTTCATTGGTTGTTATCTGGTGATGCAGAAAGAGAGTGAATGTGATGCATGGATCTGACACGAGGCTGGCTGGTTACTGACTCATTAATCTGCTTCATGACATTCATGAAAGTGATCGCTGATGGAAACAAAACATGTAGAGACCATCTGTATGCTGTGTTCACATGACGTCCATCTCCAGCGCGTCCAGTCGTTTACCTCTAACTTAATAAATGAGTTCATTTGATCAAGTGAATTGCACATTAATTAACGATTGTGATAAATAGATTCATACGTCCATCAGCCCCAGCTCATGATGTAAGACCATTGAAGAGTTCTAGAGGTGAGCAGACACGGACGTGTCATCAGCCTCTGGGTAGGAAGCTTTTTCCAGTCTGGTGGAGTATTCCTTCACCATGATGTGTCATTTTCCTCACTGGAAAACAGCTAAACCCTCTGATATGGTTAATTACTGGCCAAATTTCATGGTAGAAGAAAGGAGTTGGTGTGCTGCTGTCTTCCCACACTGCTCACATCCTCTCTTCATCTGGAAGATGTCATCACAGTGTTTATGCCTGCTCTGTGTGGACCATGGCCCACATGTCATTTGAGGTCACCATGTCTGACATTAGATTTGAGGGTGTGGACAACTACTTGTTATACTTGACAGGTCATAGTTCCAGCTTTACAGCGCCTTTCATCTTTGAAAACGTCTTATTTGGAGCTTGTTTGAGGTAGATTTGTATTATTCATGAAGAATCCACCTTATCACTGAGTTAGTCTTAAAAAGCCTTAAAAATGCAGCCGTCACAATAAATAACATTTGGAATTGTGAAATCTGCAGAAGTTATTCATTTATTTTGTGTGCAAGTGCGTGTGTGTTGTGTTTCAGCATCACACACACTCAGTGGAATTGGAATTGGTGAAAGCAACCACAGTTACAATTACAATTACAGTTCCGTGTGTTTCCAGTGGAGGGCCATCAGTTTGAGGCAGCTAATGTAGACTTACAGACTTTCACCATGGGGAAGGTTTTAAGTTTAATGAAGAGGGCTTGGATAAGACTCATTTATCCACATGGTTGAAACCTGTTGAAGACAGTGAATATGAGGCGAGGAGAGATTTAAACTCAGCACAATGGGAATCCCACATACAGCGTTTGGAGCGCTGTGAAAAGGCGTCCCCAAACTCCTGTCACTGATCATGTGTGTCCCTCAGAGCTCCACTCCATTTCAGTTGGTGGCATTCCATGCAAATGTTACTTTCCTAAACCTGCAGAAAGCACCGATCATGCTGACCAAAGAACTTGATGTGACAGCGACAAATCAGCTGGACATCAATGATTGAGATCGGTCTCTCAGAATAACAAAACAGTAAAAACTCTTTTTTTGTCTTCCCCTTTGTGTGCCGAGTTGTACAGATCCATGCAACACAAAAAGATGCGCGAGTCTGCAGAACAAATGAAATGCACCCTCAGCGCTTTTTTGGATTGTGTGTCGATACACATTTTGGGCCACATTCTCTGTGGAGCCTGGAAAGACACGGCAGGGAAACATGGGAAATCACTGGTTGATGTAGGCGTAGTCCAGGCTGCTGACAAAGGGAACAGACACAAAGACAACCTGCAAAAGACCAAAGTCTTACCGCTCCACGTCTGTAATCCAGTGCAGATTAATGACATCTTGATTGGCTTTTCCAGGCCTTCACACACTTCTGAAGGCCTGGACATCTGGACATTGGGCAGTGCTTCATCCACTCAGAGCATCACGTCACAGCTTGAAGGTTCTGGGTTTGAATCCCACTATGTCTCCAGACATACCGTGTGGAGTTTACACATGTTGAGGTTGTCAGTGTCATTTTCTGGGTTACCATCTGGCTGACTGTTGACTGATCTTCAGAGATTGTGTGTGTGTGTGTGTGTGTGTGTGTCTGTGCTTGTGTGTGCGTGCATGTGTGTGTGTTTCAGGATGAACAATGGAGGTCTTTGAGCCAATAGCACACACCCATTCACACTCATACTGTCACTCATTCACATGTGTGGAATGAGACGGCCAACACAATGCAGGAATTCTGCTGTGGGTGTGTCTCTGTGTGTTTCCCTTGAGAAACGTCCTCCTGCATGTTTGTTTAGTTCTGTCTGGCTTGAATTTAAAGTGAATTTACTAAATGTAAGGATTTTCCAGGTATGTCCTTCCAAGGTAGTTTAAAGACATTTGATGTTTACTTCCGTCCGTGGCCCTATAGTGCATCGTATGGATGCTTATGGATCCATGGAACTTGTGGAAAAGCCTTGGAAAACTGCATGGAATGAATCAAGCTTAGTGCGATCTGTTCACCGTGTTTTCGTGGACCGCTATCCTATCGTGACCCCCTGTTGCCTGCACAGATTAGTTTTTAACTAGCGTGTTGTCGCCCCCTACATTCAGGGTGGGGTATTGGCGAGGAAAAATTGTCCCCACAGGAAATAGATTTTACAGCACACTACCATCATAGCATAACACGGTTTGATTTGGAAATCAACATACCACATACAAAGCATACCACTTTAGACACTTAAACTCTGATAAGTAAATTGGTGTTTGAGTTTTAATGGGCCTTTTCACATGAGTAGCCCTTTATCAGTTAATGAACACTACAGTACCAAAAAAAAAATAACAAAAGCAAACCAAAATAGTTTTCAAAGCTATAGTATTTTTAGTGTACATTAACATTCTCTTTATTTTAGATGTGTTTGGTATATTTATACAGATTTCCCCAGAATGCATGCTGGTATGTTTGGTGTCTTTAGAAACTTTGGGCTGTCCTCTGAGTTGATTTCCAGTCCAGAGTGTGAGCTGCTGTGCTGTTCTAACCTCATCACAGGCGTTTATGAAGAAGAAGATCAAGCCTGTCGATGTGTGTGTGTACGGCTGATAAAAGCAGGGAGCAGAATGAGAGTTGAGTCGACTGCATTCTTCAGTCAAACAGCCAACACGTGCAGCATGGGAGCAGATAAATGACGCCTGGTGTCTCCTACAGCTTTTTGTGCAGATGCAGGATGTTGATAATAGACAGAGCTGTGAACATGCAGCCAGGACAACAGAACTATTGAGGGATGTGGACAAAGGAGCCTTTGGTTGCAGTGGTGAACAATCGGACATCTCAATATGAGTTCGTTGTGTGGCCTCGCACAACACACACGAGCAAACTTTGACGTTGCATCCAACGGCGCACCTCGGTGGCGGTGGTATCGACATGTATACCACCGACACATGTCAGTCATAGCGACAGCGAGAATCCTTTTTTCCTACGGGGACTGACATCTGGTGGTAGTATGGTGTAATAACAGTAGGATGGCAGTCCATCACAGTGATGCATGTGAAAAGTAGAAATTTGGTCGAATGACTTGAACCACTACAAACCCCATAGAAATGAGGACGTGAATCTCTTTTTCCCATTGATCCTGTACAAGTGAATGTTTTCCTTGAGTTCTTCTGCTTGTCTTTGACCTCACTCTTTAGCCTGGTGTGGACCTCCAGCAGGAATAAACTTCACCTAATAAGTCCAGGATGCAGTTATTAAATGTAATAATCCGAGCCGTATGGGCAGCGTGAGGGCTGTGGAGGTCCACTGTGTGCTCAGTCTCTTTTGGTTTGAGTATGAATTTATTTGGTTTTGGTCCTGCGATATTTTCATGTAAATAAATGTGTTTGTGTGTGGCTTTCTGCCTGTGATGCAGTCGGTGGGAGTTTCCTCTCTCTCTCTCTCTCTCTGTGTGTGTGTGTGTGTGTGTGTGAAACAGATAATCCCCCTCCCACATTTCTTCAACATTACACTGGACAGGCTGTGTCTGGTTGCAGGGGTGGAACAATGATTTCCTTGTGACCTATGAGTGTGTGTGCGTGTGTGTGGTTGGAATGACAACATGTTGATATGCTGAAACATGTGAGAAACACATAAAGAGCACAGACAGCAGGTGGGGGCTGGAGTGTTTGTGGCATCCAGTGGTCATGTGTGGACGCTGTTTCTTTTCTTCATCTTGATGTGACACATAAGGTTTAAGGCCCACAAGTTGTCCAGGGCTCACACAGCAGCAGAATACTAAGGAGCTCTGACAAACTTTAAGTGTTGCATAGAAGCATTTTACAAATACTGGGCTGAGTTATCATCAGAACTATATGGTTCTGTCTTTAAGAACATGAAAACAACTCCAATCAAACTTTGTAAATACGAGGTTTTTATTCAACTCTATTCCACTCTGTAGATTCAAAGAGAACGAGACCTTTTCTACTCTGTCCCGCCCCCTCCACAACCCAGCACTGTTACAACATGTACAGGTAAGAACAAAACCACTCCTTCCTTCCCTCTCTCTAGCTCTCTCTCTGTCTATCTCTCTCTCTTCATGCTTTCCTTTCGATTGTCTTTTCATTTCTTTGATCTGTTATCTGTAATGGAACGCCCTTTTGAAGTGCATTGAATTGCCTTTGTGTCTGAATTGTGCTGTAGAAGTAAACATTGCCTTGCCTTGCTTTTAAGCCCGTTTGCAGCCGTCACGTCCCCAGTGTCTTGATAACGACAAATAGAATGCACAGGGTGGAGCTACAGAACCTCACACTCTCTCACTCACACA